>AJFK01000095.1:0-186515 GCA_000467715.1 Hysterium pulicare CBS 123377
GTGAGCCTCGGTAGGTGGTGAGGAACGTTAGCCAAATCAGCCCCGCCATCCCCAGGAACCTTCAATTTTCCAAATCGACTCCTCAAAGCCCAACGTCCTCAGTCCAATTGAACCTCTGCGCCTCTCTCCAAAGCTGCTCCACTGCTCCCATACCTTCATATCATCCGGCTCCGCGATCCCAAGCGTAATGGCGACCGGCGGCACCGCAGACGGCCCCCTCTTCAGCACCTCGCTCATCTCACCCTCTGTTCTTGAAGCTCTCCCCGAAGGCTATACATGCCGCCCGTTACAGCGCTCGGATTATCACAAAGGATTTTTGGATGTGCTGAGAGTTTTGACGACCGTTGGGGATATAAGTGAGCAAGTATGAACACTGAATTTCTCCACCAAAGCTTGAGGCTGGTCTCGACAGCCATTGAAGCTCATTGCGCGTCCGCCAGCTCTTCTTCCCTCTCCCTATTGACTGCGCGAATTACAGCGAGGGCCATTGGTAATCGCGCGCTGACCACATCTCTCCTTCTCGCAGAAATGGAATGACCGCTATACCTATTACAACACCCGCAATGACACCTACTTCCTCCTCTGCATCCTCGATCCTTCCTCTCGCATCGTCGGCACTGGTGCGCTGGTTGTGGAAAGGAAATTTATACATAATTTGGGACTCGTGGGTCATATTGAGGATATTGCGGTCGCCAAGGATCAGCAGGGGAAGAAGTTGGGATTGAGGATCATCCAGGCGCTCGATTTTGTTGCGGAGAAGGTGGGATGCTATAAGGTATGTGAGAATTTCATTGTATGTACATTGGGAGCCGAGGGGGCACAGATTGAAGCTGGAGGAGAGTGAAATATGCGATCCTTTTCAAGAGGCTGGCTTATTTCTCGCTTGCCTTCAAAAGCTCTGCCATATCCCAAACATACAGGAACATTACATCTCCCTAAATGTAAGCTGAAATTGACGTTTTAATGCTACAGACCATTCTCGACTGCTCAGAAGCGAACGAAGGATTTTACGTCAAGTGCGGATTCAAGAGGGCTGGTTTGGAGATGGCTCATTACTACGAACCACCGAAAGCCAATGTTTGAGGGGTATGGAATATCATGGGGATCAGTCTGCGCGCTACAGACTGAGATTGAGTGAGATGAGGATGAGGATAAAGGTAATGTCAGCATTTTGGACGGCGTTTGAATATAGGCGACCATGAACTTTTGATATAACAAGACAATGGCATAGAACAAGAATAGACCACCTTTCCAGGGCATCAATGCTTCTCACAGATCTGCTACTTCGTGAGAGCGCATTGGAATGGACTTTGTGGAGGCGCCTCAGCCCTTGCTACATACTCGACGAAAGAGACATGACATCCTATTCTCATTCTAACGGCGTCTACATCTGGGTGGAAGGTCTAAAGGTACAAATCTTTCTCGACGAAGCTGAGGCTTTTCAAGATAGTGAATTCGCTCAATTGCACTCCTGAATCCCGGGATGTCACCTTCTTCACGCCAAAAAGTTGACTGTGGGAAACCACGCTTGAGCGGCAAGTGCAAGCGAGACTTCCGACACCTTTCGAAATGTTTTGCCGTCGCCCACCACCAGCATCTACCATCTTCAACATCCCTATCGGTATCACCCCTACGCGAACTACCTCTTCATTATTCTGCTTATTGGAATATCGGCTTTGGATCGCGTTCCCGGTAGATGAAAACCTCAGCCTAAATCCTATCTCTTTCGATTAGTTACCAAATCTTGGATTCAAGACAGCGTCGCATCTTGTCTCGCACCCTCTCCCGTTTAGGCAATCCAAGTATACCACTTTTATCTTTCCGCAAACAGTATATGCGACGTGCCTATAGTACTATTGGACATCAACAAACTCGTCATCCTCCGCAAAACGCTCCAAGCGAGAAAGAGACGAGGAATCCAAGGACGAACTCATGGTGCCAAAAGAAGACTCATGTTCCACGACGTCAAATCCATCTTCAAATAATGTGTCGCAGCCACGGGAGAATGACACTAAAGGGCATTCTTTCCAGCCCATTGATCTTCAAAAGGTCGAAGTTGCCATAGACTCCGGTCTACCACCAGAGCTCTGGACTCTTGTTCAATCCACACCTGCGGCCTTCCCTCCGGCATACTTCCTTGATGTTACCAAGAACCTACTCAAGAATCCAAATCTCACCTCTTCCCACTTGTTTCGTGCGGAGATCTTCTACGACAGCCAGAATGACCCGTCGTTCAACCCGGCTGCGTTTGTCACGAACGAGCTAAGTGACTTCATCAAGCACATGAAAGCCGAGTATAAGCCACAGATGATTGCAGGTGGCTATTCGGGTTACGAGCTAGATTGCACAGTGGTAAGAAAGCTAATCCCGAGAAATCCTCAGCTTGACAAGCCGCTGGTACAGACGTGCCACTTGTTCACATCTACTGTTCCTCTCCCTATGAAGGACTGGGATAGTGCTGGCATGAGTGAAGTAGGAGAAGAGAAGCTCAAAGTACTGCGAGAGCGATACCTTATCGTCTACATCCCGCATGTTGGATCCACAAATGAAACTCCTTGGTATCATCCTCCCGTACGGGCGCTCGCAACGCTTTACAGCTGGCTGCCAGACTCTCCTCCTTCCTTATCACCAGCCACACTCTCACTATACTACAATCTCTTCCCTGGCACTGAGATCAACACTCGAATGGAGCGTACCGCCCTCAACATGCTGAAGGTAATTCACAAGCATTCGCAGGGACGAGCAGGGGGGTACGAAAAGCGCGTTCATCATGATCTCATTGTTCCCCAAAAGAAGTTTCAAGACACGTATACGTACCTTAAAGGGAAATATGCGAAAATATTGATTCGAGACTGGGTGGAACAAACGCCGCCTGGGAAGCATGTATTCGAGGACTTGGGCATTGCAGCTTTCTTGATCGAGCTGTGGACCGACATGTATGGGAGCAGAAAAGCGTTGGAAAATCTTGACGATGAAGAGCCAAACGAAAACGAGAACATGCATGAATTCGCTCTGCGAGCCGACGCTCAAAGAAGGTTCCCCGGATTTGTGGACATCGGTTGTGGCAATGGCCTCTTGGTCTACATTTTACTGAAAGAGGGATGGAGTGGATGGGGGTTCGACGCTAGGCGTAGGAAGACGTGGAAGACTTTCCCTGTAGACGTGCAGGAGAAGCTCAAAGAATTGATTCTAATACCGGAGGTGTTCGGATCACAACCAGGACTCTCTGAAGAAGGCTCAACTCGATCTTCAACACCAACAGGACCTAAAATTACAGATTCTTCTGGGTCTCTACCAACTCCCGCATCCAGGACATCAATGACATCTTCCGAATACGAGACCTATGTCTCTCATCTTGATCACGAATATTCAACATACCAACCACAGCGTAAATCCGATGAACTTTTATCAATCCGACCTCTACATCCGACTCGCTCGGACATTCCTCCAGCAACAATGTTACCATCAGCCGTCGATGCCCATACATCCGATATCGCTGGTACTAAGCTGAGTGCAAATTCACAGAGCGACCAAACGTCTTCACCACTATCAATGACTCAGATCGATGGTAAAGACCAGCCTTGTAATCCCATCTCCGACCAAGCGACGCATAACGGCATCTTCCCTAAATCCACCTTTCTCATTGCCAATCATGCTGATCAACTGACCATATGGACGCCCCTGCTCGCCTCTTTGTCCCGCTCTCCATTCATTGCCATTCCCTGCTGCAGTCATAATTTTGCCGGAGCAAGATTCAGGGCGCCAATCAAAGAGCCATTACCAATGCCTAAGCCACCACCTTCACTATACCAGGAGATGTCAGAAAGGGAATATCTATTCGAGGGAGAGCCTGCTCTTGTGGAAGGAAAAGGGCCCCAAGCCGGTGTGGTCGGTAATGACAAAGATGGACAATTATATGGTCTTGGCGAGTCGCAAGCGGACGGGATAGGCGGTAGCAAACCTGAAAGAGAGAACGAGAAGAAGGGGAAGGGGAAGAAGAACAGGCGAGAGAGGAGTTCGAGTTCGTCCGAAGACGATATCTCTCGATTAGCAACCGGAAACACGGAGAACACATTCACGCTCAGGAACGCCAGCACCGTTGCTTTGGCGCCGACTCCTAGACGCGTGCGTACAATCTCTACTGACGACAACCCGTTGAGCCCCGTGTCTACCTTAGAAGCCCAAGCCCAAGCACAGTCTGAAGCACAGTATGGTGAGAAGACAACTCGCTGTTCAACCCCGACCAGCCAGAAAGCCAAATCGAGCAAACCCTCGAAACCACCTTCAGCTTACTCCTCTTTCTGCACCTACCTTACTCATATAGTCTGCGAAGTCGGCTACGTACCCGAGAAAGAGATGCTTCGCATACCCTCAACCCGGAATGCGGCGATCATTGGGCGCAAATTCGAACCATGGGCCGATGAAGAGAGGCCGAAGAAGCGAGAAAGGAGGGTTAGGGAGATTGTGGAGAGAGAGATGTCTATGAATGTGGACGAGGTTGGGAAGCTTTGGATTGAAGGGAGTTTGAGTTTGGTGAAGAAAGGAGGGGATCATTGATGGGAAGACTGAAAGCCGGATATTAGTACAATTCAATTGGAATTCCCTTGGTCGACATGATGTTTGACCCAATGGCCTCTGTAGTATGTAATACTCGGAGACAAGCCAACCGCTCAACCCACCTCTCGTCATAATGATCAGCTCGGGATCAGAATAAGTTGGGAAAATGTACTGGATATGATCTCTTTGAGCAGCTGTCAAACCTTAGGTTGTCGAATGTGAGATTTTGTCTAACTATTGACATGTTAGAGGTTTAATTATTGACGGGTCAAATATGCGAACAGCAATTAACCCCACATCGGCGATGCCAAGATATGAAAGCTCTCCCACCACATCAATATGCGATCAGTCTCCTTCCAATTAATCTCCCATACTAACGTCCGTTTTCCAAGCGCACTCAGCCTTATAGATACCCCGTGGTTCGCAGCCTCCCATGATACCTTCGCCCTAAGTATCTGCACGGCGCCGAGATGACAACATTCCGGAAAAGAGATTCGTCCGCAGCTCGGCCTTGAAGTCGCACAGGCGCATCTATCACAAGAATAACTGAACGCTCACAGCGCTTTAGATACGCCCCGTCCCTACACTAAACTCCCCCATCCAAAGACCTCCCGAAGCACCTCAAGCCACCCAGTCCCCAGCCTCTCATTCCGACCAGTCTTGCCCACCCCAGTCTCGCAGCATGCCACTCCACATAACCAGCATAGGCAGTTCCTTCGCCGCCGGCCCCGGCATCCAGCCTCAAGTGTTCCCCAAAGCAGAGCGATCAGGCGCAAACTACGCGCACCTCGTCTCCTCCCGCCTCGGCGCGAAGCTGACCGACCTCAGCGTAGCCGGCGCTACGCTCCTCAACCTCCTCCACGAACCACAGACCACTCGAAAACACACATTCCCCCCGCAAATCGCCTCGCTCCCCGAAGAGTCGGATATCGTGCTAGTGCTGGGTGGAGGCAACGACCTGGGCTATTTCGACGGCATATTATACGATAGTGTCCGAGCGACTTGGATCGTGAGGGTGCTGCTGGATGCGTGGGAGTATGTGGGATTGCCTGGGAGTCTGGCGCCTAAGCCTCTGGTTGAGGGTGAGGGGGAGCTGGCCGAACGGTATGGTGTCGTGCTCGACGAGATCCACTCCAAAGCGCCCGAGGCCCACGTCTTTGTTGTCGAGTACTTGACCATTCTGGGCCCTAATACGAAAGCAGAGACGGATGTGCCTTTTGATGCGGGTAGATTACGATATCATCGCGATGTAGCTGCACAGTTGCAGAGAGCTACGGAGAAGGCGGTTGAGGGACGGGAGGAGTGGTGTCAACGGATACCGGTTGCGACTTTGAGTCGGGAACATGGGGTCGGGAGCACGGAGCCTTGGATCGTGCCGTTTGGATTTCAGTCGATTTGGAATAAGCAGGCGCTGTATCATCCCAATGCGGAGGGTATGAAGGCCGTTGCGGAGATGCTATACGAGGAGGTGAAGAAGTTTCAGCGGAGAGATGGGGAGGCGACAGTATGAAAGTGAAGCCTGTATGCAGATATGAGTTCACTCCCACCAAGTTGTCTCGTTGCAGAATGCGTGCTTCTCTCCATCATCACGGCTCCATACTTTGGGAAGCTGCAGATACAAGGGAAGCTTAGCCAGTTCGTCCATCAGATCTCGGCCAAACAGAACATACTAGGCCAAGTCAACAATTCTTATACTCTATTGCTATGTACCAACTACAACACACAACACTTCTCTGACCTTGATTTCACACGCTTAAGCAGCCTCCTTGTCTAAACAACCACCTGTCACCGAGCAAGAACTTGAGATACCTGCACACCCTCCTCCAACTTTCTTCTATCTCTACTCTTCTACCTCTACTCCTCTATCTCTACTCCCTCATCTCTACTCCCTCATCTCTACTCTTCCGTCTTTACTCCTCCGTCTCTACTGCTATCGTCATGTGAAAGGCAGCTGCTTTACTATGCTAAAACCAATCGAGTACTCTATCAGCAGTCTCGTGATAGCGAGCCATTATCGAAAGGAACGTTAAAGCTCCAAAAAGATCAAGTCTTAAGGTGAGATCAAGGTGTGGTGGAAAGTTGAATATATAACGTTGGTGTCGCGGGAAAATATCACATCAGCGCAAACATACTCTCCAATGCCAGCGATAACATCGAGGATGTGCATAAGCGCGGATATATGGGTGGGGATGTGGTGGGTCGTGGAGTCCCAGTGGGGTTGTTCGTGGCAGTATTCCAGGGCTTGTATCTTGAAGCTGAAGCCCCATTATACGAATAAGAATGCATAGGAGGCTCAATCTTCATACATTACATGCTGACACCAGGCAACAAGCTATGCAGGAGCGGGCCAAGGGATCATTGGTTGGAGGGAAAGTGTTCCGAGGACATCAGAGTGGTGGAGCATGTAAGGCTGAACTTTGTCTATACGCTTTAGATGGAATTAGTGGCTAGAGAGGTAGCAGGAAGCGATGCGGCGATCTAGATTGATACTTCTCTATATTAGCCATAGTGATCAACGAGCCGGAAGAAGCCTGCTTACTTGAACTCAGTTGTACTCATTCCCAGTGAGAGTTCGTTCTGACATGCTTTTAGAAATTGTAGAAATCCGCGGGTTCTGGACACCAACACTTGTCGCTTGGATATAGGATTAAAAGGAACCAGAGTACAAACCCTATGCGAGTATTCGCCTATCTAGATCCGGAGTTAAACCTTTGGCTGTATCAACGGAGAGGTAAATACCTAACCCTGGGGAGCGGAGTATGCCAAGCGTGTATTCCCCCGCTCCACCGACCCTGACCCTGTCCGATGGAGTATCTCTATATGAAAACTTATTACCACCACAAGCAAGCTTCCGGCAGTTGTTTCTCCCGCAAAAGCGAAATCGTTTCATAACCTCTCAGCATTCTCATATAATGGCTTTCCGCAACGCGTCTTCCGGGTCGTCAACTTCTCTCCACGCGCGTTTCCAGCTCAGCCGCAGACCGAAAAATCACCATGAAAGACGAAAAGGTTCCAGGTCAGTTCTGCTCGTGCAGCCATGCATACTTTACCATTTGATATCTTTTTTCTCACTCATCAGCAGTGGAAGATGTCACCTTGACGGAGAAGGTCCTTTCCGCCGATGTCGAGGCAGATTGGACAGTGGCAGAGGAGACCGCGTTGAGGAGGAAGCTGGATTGGCACATCGTGCCATTGGTCACGCTTCTTTATATGCTTTGTTTTCTAGATCGGTGAGCCTCAATCTGCGCTCATATGAATCTAATAGTGGAAAGTTAATCGTTCGAGCAGTATCAATGTCGGGTATGAGCCTGAAACGCCAATCATGGGCCTCATTCCTCTGACATAAATATAAGGAACGCTCGTATTCAAGGCATGGCTAAAGACCTAAAACTCGTTGGTCATCGATTTAATTGGGCCCTCTCCATATTCTACATTACCTACATATTGTGCGGCCACAAATCTGCCCAATGTTAATGAGGGAAGAGCTGACTGGATTCTTTAGCGTCGAGATACCGGCCAACGTCATTCTAAAGCGCATAGGGCCTAGATTTTGGAGTAAGAACAAAGCGATTCGTTTCTCCACCAGAGGCTGACTATGAGACACAGTCCCTTGTCTTGTTCTTGGGTTTGGCTTCGTCTCCATGTGCACAGCATTCGTAACGAGCTTCCAAGGACTCTGTGTTGCGAGAGCCTTTTTAGGTATCTTTGAGGGTGGAACTATGCCGTAAGTACTATATCCCATAGGCGTCATAATCCTAGGCTGATCCAGGGAAACCCCCTCACAGCGGTATCGCCTTTTTCCTGAGCTGTTTTTATAAGAGACAGGAGCTCTATTTCCGCGTCGGTATCTATGTTTCCGCTGCATCCATGGCAGGTGCATTCGGCGGGCTACTCGCAACAGGGCTGTCTCGCATTCCGGAATGGGGGATTTCGTCTATGAGAATCCATACTTGGCGAAACATCTTCTTTTTCGAAGGTGTTTTCACAATAATCGTCGCAGGCTTGGCCCCACTTCTCATGGCAACCAAACCCAGCGACACATGGTTCTTGAACGAGCGTGAAAGATACATCGCCGCCGAGCGCCTTATCCGGGAACACCGCGCGAATCCGGAGGAAAATGTGAATCTTAAACATGTCAAAGCAGCCGTCTTTAACATCAACAACTATGTCTGCGCGGGAGGATTCTTCCTCATCAACATAACCGTTCAGGGATTGTCTCTCTTCATGCCAACGATTCTAAACGATCTAGGATGGTCCAGTACCAAGGCTCAGCTGTATTCCGTACCTCCTTACGTGGCGGCTTCATGCATCGCGATTGCTATTGCGTTCATCAGCGATAAGACTCGTCTCCGAGGGGTTTACCTTGCGGCGTTTACTCTCTTGGCCATTACAGGCTTCAGTATTCTACGATGGAATTCCGATGCTAATATAAGATACATGGCAGTGTTCTTCGTTGCCCTCGGGGCGTTTCCAGGTGGTCCAGGATTCTTGTCTTGGGGCCTCAACAGTAAGAAGCCGTAAACAACCCATCAGCGTAGATGCAAAAAACTGATGAGTATAGATGCTGCCGGCCCAGCAGTACGAGCGGTATCGGGTGGCTACATCGTTACAATTGGGACATTTGGCGGTCTTGTCGCAACGTGGGTCATTCCTTTCTGATACAACGAGTTAGTGATACGGTAAAACTAATTGCAGTTATTCACAGCTGGACATACATGGCCAAGGATGCACCAAAGTACCATACTGGCCACACCATCAACCTCTGCGGTCAGATTGGAGCGCTTTGCTTGGCCCTTTTCGGCATTGCGTATTGCGTGTGGGAGAATAAGCAACGCGCGAGCGGGAAAAGAGATCATCGACTGCAGGGATTGACAGAGGCAGAGGTGGCTGATTTAGGACATCGGCATCCCTCGTTCAGATATATTCCGTAGACGTTTGGCGATGTTTCAATGTATACGCATCCTACGTCGCATACCTATTCAGCCGAGCCTATATTAGTCTCAGTCTCATACTTTTTGGTCAAATCCTTCTCGGCATCTGTACTTCTCAGCACAGTCTAGTATGGCTGCATATCAAGTTCTATGTTCGCAACATGATAGGATGACTCCTCCCTTTTTAAAGCCGGCTGCGTAGTGAAGCGCTCTGCTCGTAGTGATTGTCTCCTTAGTGTTCGGGCTGAATAAGATGATGCGGAGAGGAATAGGCGATTCAAGTTGAGACCCCTTGTATGTCTAGCAGGATACAATCAATTTTTTGGTTATTGGCCTTCCCATCTCCTGCTCTTGTTATCGGCATTATATTTCATTCCTTCCTCCTCGATGCTGCCGACATGACATACGCTCACGTCATGACCTTGGCAATATCGGTCGCCGGCTCGTTAGGCACTCTTTCTGGATGGAAGAGATGCCCTCGGTAATGGCAAATCATTGGGAATACTCCCGCTCGTTCTACCGGTGAAACAAATTCATGAGGTAGTCACCATGATCATCTTCAATAGCAAGACTTGTACGTGCCACTACCCATATAGATCCGAATGGTCTGAGCCATCGAAGTCATCCGGACCACCATCTTCGGGATGATCAGAGAATCGATTGTGTGTTCCCGGACCGTGGTGATTAAGGTCAAAGTACCCAGGCACATCTTGTAACGGCGGCTGTGTTTCGATAGATGCCGGTCTAGGTTCTGTATGGAAATTATCCGAGAGTTCTGGAAGTGTAGCTGTTGTCTCTTTTCGCGTACCAGACTGTGCCATCATTATCTCGTGGGGGGTCATTCCAGAGTTGTCCATAGATTCTGTGTCCGCGCCGGACATCACAAGGAGGGAGAATATTGGTTCATATCCCAAAGCGGCTGCTCTGTGGAGGGCAGTACGGCCGTTGTTGTCTTTGGCATCTAAATCCGCCCCATCACGTAAGAGTCGGTTGACAGAGCTCTGTAAAAATGTTAAGAATTTTTGCATTAGTATACTTGTCATATGCAATTTACTCCACTGAAATGCCCACAGAAATTGCAACATCCCTATGCGAGAGAGCATAAGAACGTGGAGCGGTTGAATGCTATAGCACTGACTCCAAGCGGTCAAGTAGGGCTTTTCCGGCTCAAGCCCAAGCAGTGAGAAGAGTGGTGTAGCTCCTGAGCTCGATCTCGCATTCACGTCTGCTTCAGCATTGATTAATAATAAAATCGCGCTATCGGTGAACGCGTAATGGAGCGGAGTGCAGCCATATTCGTCTCGTGCACTGACTTCATCTGGCATGGACTCTACTATCTCTTGAATTCGAGTCAGGTCATTGGTGGCGACTGCAATATGTGCGACAGAATCAGACTTTAGTCTCAGATGGGGTGAATATCGCTGCCTGGTTGACAGACTTTTACGCCAATCGTAAGTCGTGTCAGTGCTCCACATTACTCCTGTAATGGGACCAGCTTCAGTACGTTTTGAGCCTGTGGAAGCCACCACTACTGCTTTATGATGCTCCAGCAATATTTCCCTTCGCTCTTTGAGATTGCGGAGTGCATTCTCCAGTGATAGCGTCCGCTCGTCGGTTGTGTTCAAGATTTTTGCTGCAAGAGGCGTCGCCGTTTCTAGCAAGCTCACTGCCTCTTCCAAGTCCCCTGATTTCCGACAGGCATATGCCAGACCACTTAGTAAATCGAGTGCTGTCAGATTGTTTGGCCAAAGGTTCCCCTGTGATATCATTTCAGATTCGACCGCACTCTTGAAATAATTCTTTGACTCGTTCCATCGACCGAGATGCAGATACACTTGGGCAACTCGGATTGCGACAAGCGCGTAAGGCTTGCAGAACCTTCCATGCGGAGCCATTAGGTCTTCAGATTGGCCGAATTGTTTTAGAAGGCGGATACAGTTGTCGAGAGGCGTAAGGAATTGGCGTGCTGAGTTGTATCGATCCATTTCTTTCTCTAAATCTTCCCTGAGATGGTTCCGTCAGTTCAGCAATACATAGCTTGAGCCATTCCTGATGGATCGCTATTGGGAGGATATTCGAAATCGAACTGGAATGGACAACAAGATGCGGGGCTTGATAAACGGAGAGGGAAGTGCACCCAAACCTCGTGGGAACGTACTTACCTGAACGCCAAATCTGGGAGCGATGCAGCAAGTCCATACGCCGCTCGCATAACCCAGTCCATTTTGTCAGATTCCAATGCCTCTAATCTCCAGTGACAGATTGAGGCGTGGAAACTTATGCTGATAATTCGCCCCTCGTCGTCCCTATGCGTCTTAACCAGACACAAGTCATCTAGACTATCCAATGCAAGCGCAAGTAGCGTCGGATCATGAAGAAGCTCTTCGAGACTTTTGAGGTCGCTAGTTGGCATATTTTCTTCGATGTCTTGGAAAGAAAATCGCTGCAAGGATGCAATGGGAATGGGCCAGTGGCCAAAACTCGAGCATAATGTGATAAGAGCAGCCGCTTCCGGATCCACACTCGCAATGGAACTGTACAGCATATCAAATATACCATAGACCGACCGACTTTTATCATATGCCCATAGGGATCCTTGGGGACGGCGATCCATCAATTTTTTGTAGTGAACTTCGTATGCGTCACAAAACGTAGCCAAGGGGACAAGACCCCGCCCTATAAGAGCACCTGCTTGCTCGATAGCCAACGGGAGGCCATTCAGGACTTTTACTGTACGTATAGCTGAAGTTCGGACTGTTTACATCAGCAAAACGTATCAAATTATAGTGCAATCTACTTACTGGACGAGGAAACCTGTGTTGATTCGGTTGCCTCAGCAGAGAGCCTTTGAGCCTTTGAGAGCAGTAGTTGGCACGCAGCATCTAGGTCGAGCTTATCAACGTCCAGTCGAGTAAGTTCAAAGGCTTCGGCCGTCTTTCCATGCTGCGAAGTGATGATCATGGAAGCTTTAGTTTCATCTCGCATGCGTGTGAGAAATCCATCCGGCGAATCAAGGTTATCGAGACTGTCAACAACGACCAGCCAGTTCCGGTCTTTCGATGATTTCAGCAATTCAAAGACGAGATGGCAGTCTTGGATTGCATCCGGCCTATACCGCGAGGCCAAAGAAGGCCACTTGTCTCGAATCATCATTGCACTGTATGCGAAGGACTGGTCGATGCTTTCCGAACTTGCAGCATGAAGCCACAATATCGCAGAGTAGATACTCCGGTGCTTGTGGAGATAGCGAAGTGCAAGCTGCGTCTTTCCCGCCCCGCCGATGCCGCATAGCACGATACCCCTGTCTTGGCGTCTAACGTCAAGTGCTTTTTCAATGACGGAAAGCTCCATGGAACGGCCCACAAAAGACTTTGTAGCCACTGGAAGTTTTGAGAGAAGAATGCCGTTTGATTGAGTATTCACTAAGCATAATGAGATCATTGAGAAGAAAGTCATACTTGTGATCTCTACTACGTACCAACTGAACTAAGCAGGAATCCCACACAGGTATCAATTTCGATTCTCTTCGAGTTCAGGTACGCATTAGTCGCGCCGGTCAGTGTCTTGAACTCCTTCCATTCCTCCAGTCCAATGTTCTGCATATTTTGTACAGTGAAACGGAAGTACGCTGGCCTCTCTGCCGTGTCCATATCCTGAATCTCGTTCTCGAAGTCTTGCGCGGTATCTTCCGTATCCGTGACCATCGATGTGACACTTTCAAGTAGCTCTAGCCCGCGTTCACCAACAGCAGAGAGGGGAGGGACACCTGTTCCAATGCTGATTATGCAGCCCAACTTGCGTAGCGATGGTCCCTTCCAGACCGCCTTTGCTTCATTCATGAGAACCCTGATCGGATTATTGTAGTGCAGACCTCCATCAACGTATGACATTGGGGGTGTTCCGAATGTTATTGGATCGAAATAAAGGGGCGCGGCCGACGTGGCACGGGCTGCTTGCCAGATTGTACATTTCGTGCTTGGTTCCCATGAACTCAAGTAACTCCGAAGGCGAGCCGGTTTGTTGACGTCCTGATTGGTGGCGCAAAGGACTCTATGTACAGTGAGTAATTATTCAGAAGATATCAGTTGTCAATACGTACACCCGACATCCCGCCGTCACAGGGACAGCCTTGTCAAACTGCACGTCGTCTTTCTGCTTCATGTGTTCAACAACCATCCGCTTCACCTCTGTTTCCAGTGCTACTGCGTCAAAACGTGCCGTTCCGCGGGCCCCCTTGAAGAGCTTTCCTGCCTTGCTGCCGGACAAGAAACCCTCGATGGGGAAAATCTTAGGGGCCAAGTCCAGATAGGCCGTAATGCAGTCGTCGATAGTCATGCGCATTGTACCAAGCATGATAGCTATGAGACCGCCAGTCGAAGTCCCAGCCATGAGGTCAAAATATTGGCACGGTCGCAATGGTCGTTCCACTGCTGGGTCCACTTTGGTGTCCAAGACGTACATGATGCGCCTGAGGATCAAGAGTGTCGAAAGGCCCCGAATGCCACCCCCATCGAGAGACAGCAACCGGAGTTTCCTATTTTCAATGTCCATAATTCTGAGGTTTTAGATGCCGCGTACATGCCCAGTCTCATACAAAACGAGCGAAGCCTGGGGGAGGCCTCATGCTTGTTGTGCGGAACGACTAGTGCGGCTGAGGCTGAAGCTGAATGACAACTCTGATTGGAGGAATTGGGTTCGTCGTGTCGAACTTCATATCATGTGATGGAACAAGGTCCCAGTTTGATGATGCAGAAGTTTCCAGGTTGGCATTGAATCGAGGGAGAGTGTGGAGAGCCACAGATGGATCCATGTCCCGTGGAATACCTAGGCAGCGATGCGCTTACACAACAGCTATCACTGGGTGCTACCTTAAAGCGAAGTCAGCGCTGGAGGACTGCCAGCAGCTGGGCGGATAGCTGCGACTTGCGACAGGGCAAGACGATCGTATTTCCATTTCCTGATTTTTCAACGGTGGGGTATCAGCTGAATCGGGTTAAGCGCATATCCTTGAGATGACTTTCCATGACACCGACAGCGGCTGTCATTAAGTCTTTACAGAAATCCGTATTCAACAAAGGCAGCCCACTAAACCCGGAATCCATAAACACTCTTGTTACTTCTACCGGTCTCCCAGCTACCGCAATTACAAGAGTCTGTCAGGAGCTACGAAGCTATGCATTAGGTGAGATCGGCCAACGTTCACAGGCAAATTCAAAGAAATATATGACAGTAAAATCATTAATGAGCATATGAGTCTTCAAAACACCAGCCGGAGGCTGTAGAAGCCGATTCTTTAGATTTAGAAGGCTAACTTTTAACTAGTTCTAGTCCTATCGTCAATGTGAGCTGGATGGATGGAGAGATATCGAAGCATGCATAGCCTGATCTCGTGATATTTTATACCCAGCAGAAACAGCAGGGTTGTTCATATCAAAAACCACGATATCACGGAGAACATTGTCCACAACGCTCTGAAGCTAAGGGGTAGTACAACAAGGGCGTCGGTCATCTTGGAAGACTATCTTTGCGGGAACTGCATCCCGGGGGATATTGCTGGTTAGCCATTTGCCGGGAATGCTTCTCTCCCCTTACCTCAAAGGCTAGCTTCTCTACAGTTAGCTTTCTTTGCGGCAACCCACGATGCGCACGTTTGGCTGGATGGCTGGTATACCGACCGATACACTCGTCATGGAGCATACGGCGATCGAAGGTGCAGGTGATTTGACGACGTTCTGGGGCGGCGCAGATACGACACAGGTGTTGGAGATCATCCCTACAGACGACCCCTTAAACCCGAGGATCAGTGGAATACGACGACAGACTTGTACCCTGACCGTGCGATTTCGACGGTAATTCCAGATGCGTCGCATGCTTTGTTGTTGGAACAGCCCGAGGCAGTAATACAGGCTTGCTTGTCATTTCTTGCAGGACAGAGCTCAAAGTTATGATGTCCAAGGCACTAAAGGGAAGAAACAAGATATGAGACAGATAGTAGATTAGATAATGATGGGTTGTACGTTATCTCCAATCCTCTAATTGCATGCATGTTGAAGTCCCAACAATCGTATAGTAAAAAGGGAGAGTAGAGACAACTGTAACTAAGGGTACAATTCTCACCGTCACAGCGTACTTTTCGCTTATGACAAGAGTCACATGCCTATGGCAGGGAATCAGTCGAGTACCATGCTACGAGGTGCTAGAGGAGATCACAGACCCAGATCTTCGTCTACCCATCCATATGGTTAGCTTAAAGTGGGAGGTATGGTAGATTTGGCGTAGAAGTAATCTCGGAGATAGTTGGTGGTGAGGTCGCCAATGGATCGAATTGCTGACGACTGAGGCCAGCGGAGGTGTGACTGGAAGACTTAGCCTCCAATCTACCCTTTCGGATTTTATATTAAGTGTTGTGACTATTGCGGCTTGTTGGGAGTCGGTGCCGATGGGATGGCATCTCTGGACGTAGACTGAGGATACCCGCTTTAGTTTACTAATCTCATGCTGGATACTGAGTAGGCTTTCCAGAGCTCGGCCCCGCGCAGGAGCATTGAAGCCAAGACTCGACATTTATGATAAATTCATGATACTCATATTCCATTCATGTCCCTGATCGAGTACATGTTAGTGGGACTATTGACTGCCTCCATATATGTACATCACTTGATTAAGTCGAAGAATCCTCACCAAACCCCTTTAGCAGTGAGCTAGCCAATCCCCAGAACCCGACTACCATCTACCTACCTTTCCCCTGTGGAAACCTGCCCTTGTCAACTTGGATCTTCCTCTGCAGCCCATGAAGCCGAGCAGGTGTAAGGAAGCAGCCTCGCGCAAGCCTCGGAACAAGGCGATCTCTGTACCTTACAAAGTTAGACGGCAACTCCGGATTGCCTAGAGCACCATCATTCCTTCTGGTTGGTTTCACCGCGCCATCAGCTGCTGTCTGGAGCGCTTTCATGACATCGTCCAGAAACACCCTACGATGGGCGAGAGCGTGGAGCGCCTTTGCCAGCGCGTTGTGAAGGACCTTGCTCTCCTTGAACGATACGGGATTGTCCATGGCGTGTCCGTACGGAAAGACACTGGCAATGTAGACCAGAACATTGAACAGATAGTCCACCGCCATGGTTGTAATAAGCTCTATACTCTTATCCACCCTGCCGGGGTCTCCCACAATTGACACAGCAACCCAATTGAGAGGTTCGTCAAACTCTACCAAGTCTTTCTCCATAAATCTCCAGCGCCAGTAGTCAATCTCCCAAGGGATAAAGATTCGTGTTCGCGGGACCGTAATTGGCTGTTCTTTTCGATCCAAGGGACATTCAACATATTTCTTTTGCATAGTGCCGTCGGAGTCAAGTAAGCTTTCCAAACACTCCACGCACATGTAATGGTCTTTACACTTCGGCATCTTGACCGGACCCTCACCTCCTTTCTCCCCGTTGTATTCATACTGACAGAGAGGGCACTCGTTATTAATCTTCAAATCCTCCGGGTTAATCTTGTCGTTGAAACACGTCGCGACATCCGGTCTTTGGGCCCATTCGAAAAACGGAAGTCCTGTGTCCAGTTTGAACATGACCTGGTATTGTACATGCAGAAACGCTCGATCTGAAGAGCACGTCAACAGGTCAGTCAGCCTTCTCCACCAAGAATCATGGCCCGGCCAACTCTGGACGTGCAAGGACTTCCACTTTTCCACAGGGATTTCGTACGTCGCTTCGTCCATCCCGCTTCGACCATCGGAGAGCGCTATTAATGTCTTTCGCTGAATGATTAACAACATCCTGCTTTCAAGCTCGAATCTTCCCATTCGCAAAACCGTGTTGCCCTGAAATCCGGTCACTCTCCTCATAGCCCGTCCCAGCGGGTTCTCGGAAGCGTTGTCCTTCTTCCCTTCCGCAACGATCCAGGCGTCAAATTGCTTCGAAGTGGGTGGAGGTTTCCTTTTATTGGTAATCGTTACGAATTCGAGGTCAATATCGGATCCTCCTTTTGGTCGGTAGCGCTGAGACGCGTGCAAGGGCGTTTGAAGACGAAGTGTTGATATGTCTTGGCCGACGAGAGAAGGATAAAAATACTGCGTCATATGATGTTCCTGCATGACTGACCCCCCACCACGAAAGTAGAGCTCGGAAGGTGGTGCATGCTTCGACTGTAAATTCATAGTTTCAGTAGTGATGCGGAGGCGCTGACTAAT
This sequence comes from Hysterium pulicare CBS 123377, assembly GCA_000467715.1. Lineage (NCBI taxonomy): Eukaryota > Fungi > Ascomycota > Dothideomycetes > Hysteriales > Hysteriaceae > Hysterium > Hysterium pulicare. The sequence goes on from AJFK01000095.1 coordinate 17,683, forward strand.
ATCGATACAGGTATGAGGGTACTAGTGAGCTGCGAGCAAAGGTCGGTTTTCGAAATTGATCTTGGTAGAAAAGAGCTTAGTGATGGTCAAAGGACAAATGGGAGAAAGTATTTCCAATCGCAAGCATTTTATAGCTACGCAGAAAGGATTACTGCGACAAAGGTTGCGGAGTAGGGATTGTGCGTGAATGTGTACAGTTGCGCAAGTTGTCGTCATAACATCCTGAAGATACGTTATAGAGGACAGTGCAGGACTCTGCATTTAGTTGATGAAAATACATGTCTATCCGCTCGAGTATTGACCTCTACGCTCTTGAATGCGGTAGAGGCATCTGCCGCAAAACAGTGAGAATCGACGCATCTGCTATGATTGAATGGACGAGGGAACGTTAAAGCGACCCGACTACGATTATCTCGTAATGTTGAATATGAATAGGCACAGTCAGTTTCAAGAGCCTACAGATCTCCAGTCAAGTAAGTACGTCCAAGAGGGATATATTGTGAAGATAAAGAATCAATTTCCATGTGACTAATTGGTATAATCAGCAGTTAATACCCAATCTGATATTGACAAGTGAACATGGCGAATGAAGTTTAGACTTCCCCACCCTCATATCCTCCAACATATCGGCAATGCCCTGTGTCAGTCCCCATGTGCAGACATCTAGCTGCAAGTGCCCCAGCTGCTCTGGCACCAGTTAGCAGATCCGCAGAAGTCGGTGCCAGTGCCTGTTAAGAGTCATCAGTCTGTGTCCCACTCATTAGTGTTATTCTAGTTTAAGCATACCGCAATAGTTGCTACCGCTGCAGCACAATCCGCTAGCGCACTTTTTGTTCACAATGGGGCCGCAGTTCTCGCCGGATTGCGCAGTACCAGGAGTTCCGGTTGGGTTGGGAGGTTTGGATTCAGAGTCACATTTTCCGTAGCCGGCTTGGCAACCAGTTCCGCAGTAAAGAGATTGATCCTGAATCTACTTGTGCATTAGTTGGATGAATATCATTGATAAGCAACGATGTCCGTACGTTGTTTTTCGGACCTGTTCATTATTAGCTTTTTTCACTTTAGTAATCATAGGCGGTTTTATAGAGAACTTACCACAATGACCCGCAGAGCTGCAGCAGCGGTAGAAGTATCCCTACAGGATCTGGTTAGATGAGGTATTATCAGAACTGGAGTGAGGTCTTACGTTGATGCCTGCGCCAGGGCAGGAAACACCTCCTTGAGCGTTGCCGCAAACATCGATATTGGGTACGGTTGAGGGGTAGGATGTGGCGGTTGCAGTTTTCGTAACCACCGTCAATGTAGATGATTTTCCTATATTCTGAAGCGTATCCAATGAGCACATGTCCTTTCACGCATCGAATAGGTCGATCAGGTCTGTCACATACTGCACAACTAGATCCAGCTCCAGAATATTGGCTTAGGCAAGTCGCGGGGTCGCAATGGGCGGCATCAGTGTCACACTAAAATTCTCCTCCGTTAGTACTGATTCTCTGGGAGATTATAATCAGACGAGGGCTTGGCCATAGCGAATTGGTATTTCATCATGACGTGTGTGTAGCAAGCAGGCTGAGGGCGGGACTCGTCTGCAGGACTTTGATGTCGGAGTAAAAGGGAAGACATACCCATCCATACTGGCTGCCTTGAATAATTGTCAGACAGCTGCAATCGTAAAGTATGTTTGATTTCCGATCGACTTACAGCAATTCCCAGCGGCGCAAATCTGATTGTTGTAACTTGGTCCACAATTTTGAGCCAGAGCCGTAGCCACAAGAGATGCAGCGGCAAAGAAGAAGGCGCGCATATCAGAAGAATGGGTAGTTAAAATTAGGCAATTATTCGGATGAATGTACAGACAAGCGAGTGGACGCTACCTCTGAGCAGGCAGCTGGATTAGATAGAATGTTTGAGGAACTGACAGCGGAGGGGCGTTGAAGTGTGGAGGACTAATGGCTATATCATGACTTTTCATAACGGAAACCCCCTGAACGGATGAACCTGGGGTGCAGCGATCACAATGGAATTAGGCAGCGACAAGCGGGGCCTTCACGAGCTGAGAAATGAGCAAAGTTGTCTCAGCAGAATACCATTCGTATCTGGTCAAGGTTCTCCTCAAGCGGCTCTCGTGACAAGGGGAAAAGAGGCACTTTGCCGACGCAGGGCCTGCTCGCGGCGATCCTCCAGGAGCGCCAGTCTGCAACAGGGAGGTCATGGAGCGCGTCGCTTTTGGAGAATACGATGTTCAGGTTCATTAGGAGGAATTGCCATTTCGCCTAAGGCTAAAATTGGTACTGCCAAGTGGCTAAAGGTAAGCCTGGCCGCCCAATTTGCGATTCATCTGTATGTTGCGCTTTGCTTACCTAAAACACTTCTCCACCATGAAAGGGTCCGAAATTGAACATGCCCAGGGCCCTGGCAGCATTTACCTAACCAGCAACCAAGAAGTCGGAATCCCGAGCTTGTGAACACTTCAATCCTAGCCTAGCTACATTTTCTCCGCCGAATTCCCAAAAGCATTTCATTGTGCATTGACTCCTTCAGTTCGAGCATTCGAATCGTAATCTATCGTGATATGTACTGATGCATGTCGCTGGATGCATTTGACCTCCTCGACGACGAGCTCCTCCGAGCAACGTTACGTTCCTGTGGAGACCAGGTAACCTCCGTCAACAGCAACCGTCTGCCCATTAAGATACTGGCAGCTGGTAGCGAAGAGTATGGCCGCCGCCATGTCCCGATCATGACCCGGCCTCTGAGATGGCAGCATTTCTTTGTGCTCCTTGGGCAACTCACTCTTCTGATTTTCCTTGCTCTCTTGTGTCGTCATCTCACTAGGGAACACTCCGGGCGCAATGCTATTCACCCGTATCTTGAGACCGGCCTTTGCGATTTCCGTTGCTAGCAGTTTGTTCAGATGGACTTCAGCGCCTTTGCTTACGTTATACGAGAAGTGACCCTGAGAGATTCGGACAAGGCCAGATATGCTTGTTATGTTGACCACACAGCCTGAATACCCGTACTGGTGTTCTGTGGCTTTTTGGAGGAGTGGGAGGAAGGCCGTGGTCATGAGGTAAGGACCGACAACGTTGGTTGCGTATAGCGATGTCCACTCGTCGACCCTGTAAAGAATAGTCAGCGCGCAGTCGCAGTCGGAGACGATGATAGATTGAAACCTTACGTTGTGGGATCGAACCAATTCTTGCGAAGTTCCTCAGCATTTTCACCCTCTGTACTCGTCTTGGGAGCAGCGATTCCTGCGTTGTTGACCAGAATGCAGAGGCATTTCTCACGAGACTCAATCTCTTGGACGATTTTCCTAGAAGCAAATGAGTTAGCTATAGGTTACACTTGAGTAGACCTCTAGTACTGACTTGACACCTTCCTTTGACGAGACATCACCCTGCAATGGTATGATTGATCCCATTATATCCTTGCCGTAGATTTCCGCAACGCGATCCAATTTCTCCTCCGTCCTTCCAACAATGTATACCTTAGCTCCATTGACAGCGAGCGCTTGGGTACACATCAGGCCAATTCCTGAGCCACCGCCAGTGACGAGGGCGACCTTGTCCTTCACATTGAAGACTTCCCCAAGTTGGAAATCCGCATTATTGTTCGACATTGTGGAGTTTTCTCGTGTTTGAATATGATGGTGTAGTTGGGTAGTGCGCCGGATTGCGTTCATAAAAAGGTGAAGTCGTGGAGGAGTTGCTAACAAGGCGTGGGTAGATGTACGGCAAGTGTAGTGACGAGGGTTGACGTCACGGAGTTGTAGTCGTGCAGAAGCACCAATTCGAGCCGCTGTCATGATTATACGAGGATTAAGTGTATACATGACGACTCAAGTGGACAGCCAGGGCAGAATAAATCCAGGAGGGATGACCTGTTAGGTGGAAATGTTCAATTGGTTCTCCGCTATAGTTTCTAGAAGCTTGCGGTAAATGGGACCATTAGCAAACATCGTGAAGTCGTCATAGTGACATTTAATGTGGTCAGGATTGTTACACTGCTACAGCGTTGCATCATGTTTCAGGAGTACCACAAGAGGATGGGGTAGAGGCATAGCAGGCCGATGTGTGGACTGGAAGCCTTGAAGCATGCCACTGCTGACTAAGGTGTCCTACTTGCTTAGCGTGGCCTAGGTGCCATCTTCGAAACCGGCCACCTGCACAAATTTGAAGATGAGATGCTAATTGCAGAAAATGGACGAGTATACCGGCCAACTATCGTTAGACTGACTGACTAACCAGAATGGCCAATAGTTGAACGCTGTTAGTATCGCCGGGGTCAAAATGTCCAGTGGCGAGAGCAACACTCGCGCTCCCAAGAAGGATTGCTCCTTAATGAATAGCACTGATGTCCAGAAGGTCTGACATTTATTGAGGCAGAACGACCTCAGAATGCGACGAGTAATTATCGTCTCAAATAATAATGACTCGATGATGATCATGGGAGATGATTATGGAAGATGATACCTGTGGTGAAGGGCATGTCCACGTCGGATTGCTTAGAGCCTACACGCTTCATATAGACATCCAATGGTTGGTAGAAGAACGCGTCCCTCAGCGACAAGGAAACTTTTCAGATCAGCATCCGTTAATGTTGGTACGCATGCACATTTCACTCGAAGCGCCCGGTTGTCACCAAAGACCAGATCGCGCTTAATCTGGAAGATACAACAAGTTGAACATCGGAAGTAGGTCAGAACATAGCATTTAAGCACATAATAAATGAGTAGGCAACGTAGTTTAAGTGAAGGCATTAGCTTCGTAACAAAAGTGGTGTCAAAACTAGGAGAAGCGGCACATTTGGATCATTAAGGCGAATTTGTTGGTCGTAAACTTGACCAATATGATGATATGGTAACTTGGGAGGCTAGAAATGCTAGAAGGGTCTATGCCGTGGAGAAAGATGCATTACTGCAGAAACCAGATCATCAAATCATCGAGTTCGTTAAGTGCATCAATAGCTTACTATCATTGTATGTGGCCGCGTCTTACAAGCTTCTTGAATCCTGCAAGGCATATGATGGTGAGGGATAAAACCATAGCCATGGCCGTGACGATCTCTGCCAAGCCGGTATACGAATGAGGGGGGGCAGAAAATGATAGTCAAAGAGAAGTATCAGTCTTCTTTTCCTCTCCTAAAGGCGGTATCTGCTGTGTCAAGTATGCGTCCAGATGATCAATCTCTTCTGGATCAGCAGAATGCGTGAGGTTCCTGTACACCAGTCAGCTTAATATTTGGTGTCATCGAAGGGCCCGTTTATACCCATATGTTCTGAAATCCACATTATACCCAATCTTCTTCAACTCATCTGCGGTCATCTGACCAAACTTGTGCGCAACCACTTGATCCGCATCGCCGTGTCCCATGAAGATAGGTGTGTCCTTGTTCGGGCTGTCCGCTGGGATCATATCCTGAATCTTCTTCTGGAGAAGTAGGTAGCAACTCAGACCAAATATTCCACCTAGTTTGTTCTTGTATGTGAGGCCAGACAATAGGGACATAGCGCCGCCTTGGGAAAAGCCACCGATGACAATGCGGTTTGAAGGTATGCCTTTGGCTATCTCGGCATCAATGAGGGAATGGAAGTAATCCTTGGAACGGACGATGCCTGCTTCGTCCTCTTGACGTGACGCTAGATCGCTGAGGGATTCAATGTCGTACCATCCTGGCATTCGCATGCCGAAGTTCTGCGGAGCATGTCAGCTCTGGGCCTCCGCCATCATAGGGGAACTGGTACCAGCGTAATGGGAATTTGTGGAGCGTTAGGAAACACAAAGGCAACCTCCTCGAACCTGCTGCGTCGCCGCCAGTTCTCTGCGAGCCAGATCCTACACAAATGTGAGCCAAATCGAGCAGAACAATGTCGTAGGTGGGGTTCAGTACCAGCCAGTGCCACTATCGCCCAGGCCGTGAGCGCAGATGACAGTTGCTGTGTGGCGCTTGAGTGCAGGCACAACCAAAGGTGCAGGACCAGCCATTTTAGGAGACGGCAGGCGACAGTTGATAGGATATGATGTTAGGTACAGTGAGGTGAGGGATCGAGGTTGGGATAGCTTTATCAAAGGGGCGCGTTTGATGCGGCAAGCCGAGGCCGACGCGGGAAGGCTTGTTCCTGCATACGCCCGAGCTTTTCACATTGCGGTAAGCCTTTCTATTACCCCCGAACCGCGTCACGTTACTAACCTAAACACGGTTGCCTATTAGTAGTATCGTTATCTAATTAGATTTATTTAACTATTTAACTCCTTATTATAGCTAGTTTATTATTCTAGCTACCTTTTTCTACTATTACTATTAAAATGTCTACCTTAATATTCTCTTTATACTAAAACTAAATATATAACCTCTATAGAGCTACTCTATTAATAATACTATACTAAATACCTACTTATATCTTTATAGAATCTATAGACTACTTATATAATAAAGTAAGGGAGAAGAAATTTTAGGTTACTTACTATAAGGACTAGATTAAAAAGTAGTATACCTAGTTAGAACGTCTTAAAAAGAAACTAAAGGATATTAAGGAGGAGGTCTAGAATAATTAGGAGCAGCTAAGAAAGATAGTCTATAGTTCCCTTAAGAGGTTGGAAGGAATGTTACGTATTCTCGGTGTAGATTAGTCGCTTACCGCACTGCGGCCTGCCGCCTTCGAATTTTCGATTCAGTAAGGATGTCCTAGACGTCATTCGTTCACGCTAATCACCGTCACCAACCGCGTGCCTCTCAAGCTCTCATTCACTCGAACATGACACTTTCACACTGAAGCCAACTTCTGCTCAACCTGCTCTCACTCTCATCCCTAGAATGATATCATATCAACATTGAACCACTTCAAGCTGTATCGGGTCATACAGTGCTTTCGAAGGCCTCAACTCCGTCTTCTTCAGCTCTCCAACTATTCCCCGGCTCCCACAATGGTTGCAAGGGTCACTCGATCGTCGAGAGCCCAGGCTGTAGACTCTCTGCACGCATCTACGGCACCAAAGACGGAGCCCCAGCAGCTCTCGAGCCCCCCAGCAACTCCATCGCCCCCGAAAAGAAAAGGCAGGAAAAGCAAGAGCCTAGATGAGGTCAACCAGCTCAATGCCAATACACCGATCCAAGAGCAACCAACTATATCCAAGAGCACTCGCAAACGATCGAGAGCACAGCCAAAGAAAGAAGAAGATATCAACGAATTTTCGCACAATCTTGGGAATATCCCCGAGATAACTCCTACAATAGATGTCACGGATGGACCTCCGGCAAAGAAACCCCAAAAATCTCGCCAAGCAAAGACGACTAAGACCGAGGACGTCGATCACGTTGTCGCGAAATCCAGGTCTACCACTGAAAAATCCCCCAAGAAAGCAAAGAATGCTTCTTACGGGTTGACTCCGGGTCAAACCCCCTATCCCAACTGGCCTCACCCAACACAGGAAGAATGCGAAGAAATCGTGCGTCTCCTCTCCTCCATCCATGGAGAGGTCAAAGCCCCCAAGACCATTCCGCTTCCTTCCCTCACTGTCTCCGGCTGCGGGGAGGTTCCTTCTGTTCTAGATGCTCTTATTCGCACTAGACTCTCAGCTGCTACCTCTGGCACCAATTCATCCCGTGCCTTCGCAGGGCTCGTGTCCAAGTTTGGGATCCTAGAAGAAGGAATAGGCAAGGGTAGCGTCAACTGGGATGCTGTTCGGCAGGCCGACACAAAAGATATCTTTGAAGCCATCAAGAGCGGGGGCCTAGCGGATGTAAAGAGCAAGGACATCAAAGCGATACTGCAAATGGTGTGGGAGGAGAATCAGGCTCGACGCGCTGCGTTGGTATCCCAGAGTGCAGACTCAGGACCCCCGGGCGCCGATAACGAAGGAGCGGAGGAGAAGAACCTCGAAGTTGCACGTGCCGAGGAGAATGTGCTATCACTTGACCACCTCCATCTCTTATCCAACGATGACGCCTTCAACGCCCTGACGAAGTATCCCGGCATCGGCCCTAAAACTGCTTCTTGCGTCCTTCTCTTCTGTCTCCAGCGGCCCAGCTTCGCAGTTGACACGCACGTGTTCCGTCTCTGTAAGTGGTTGGGCTGGGTCCCGCCTCCTGGCGATCCGGCTGGTCTGGCACCAGGAGCAAAAGGTGCCTTCGCAGGGCCTACGAGAAATTCGACATATGCACATTGTGAAGTTAGGATTCCAGATGTTCTCAAGTATCCCTTGCATCAGTTGTTCATCCGTCACGGGAAGTCGTGTCCAAGATGCCGTGCAATAACCGGGGAGAGCAGCACGGGTTGGGAAGAGGGATGTGTCATTGATCACCTGGTGCAGCGGACAGGGGGGAGGAAGGAGGCAGGTGTAAGTCCGATGAAAGAAAAGCATAGTTCACGTGTGAAGGGAAAGAAAGTACAAAAGAAACAGAAGAGAACATTGCAGAGTGACGGAGAGAGCAGCGAGCTGAGCGACCTTCCGTCTGATGACGAGTCAAGCGAGTTCGATGGCATGTAAGCCTGACATATATTGTTTGGTTATCTTAGTCGGCATATGAGAGGTGGTCGTTGAGATGCGAATCAACTGACGAATGTTGCTTGGCCATATGGAAAGATTACGATGCATTAGGCCAAGAACAAACAGTCTTTTTGACACCAAGTATTTGACCTACGTTGTGAAGAACAAGGAGAGAAGCATTTGTTTCAATGACCAGAGATTATATATCTCTGAACAAATGAGAAGTTCTGGCATTTGATTTCTGATGTTACATCCGAATAGGAAAGCTTTCTTGCTTGGAAATAGTAACTTGCTATATCAGAAGCATACCTGCCGAAAGTGAAGGCGTACTTCGTGAATATCTTTTCCTACCTTACCTATCACCGAGAAATAAATACTACAGAGTGGTCCTATGCATTGTGAGCGAAAGGTCTGCCGTAGCCAACTTGATGCTTCAAGTGTGGCTATCGTCACGGATCATGCAGTACAAGAGTCTATTAGTAGATTTATGAGGCTAAGCGTCTCCGGTGGACAGGAGCTGTGCGATTCACTGCGTTGATTACGGCACAGGGTCATACTGCTTTCCAGAAAATTTTCCTAAGAATTTTCCTGTCTTCACGTGCGAGAAATTTCAGATTCCCATTACCTTATCGATAAGCCCAGAGATTATTTTATTGAGTCAACAAAAGTGCTCCATCTCTCTCAATTCTCTCTCCATTTCTCTCAATTTTCCACAATGGCTTCCAAACAGGTTGCTGAAAACATGTTATGGGGTGGTCGGTTCACACGTAAGTCACATCCATCAATTGCTCCGTCCCAGAGCTCTTTATTCGTGAAGTGATTGCTGAGCTTCTCCACTTTAGAGGGCCTTGACCCAGTCATGGAAAAATACAACGCCTCTCTTCCATATGATAAAATTTTCTGGTCTCAAGATATTCGAGGCAGCATTGCGTTTGCACGTGCGAACGTGGCCACCGGCATCCTCACCCAGCAGGAATTCGAAGCCATCGAGCATGGATTCAAGCAGATTGCGGAGGAATGGAGGACAGGGGCATTCGTCGTCAAGCAAAATGACGAGGACATTCATACTGCGAATGAGCGACGCTTGAGCGAGTTGCTGGGAAAAGAGATTGGAGGCAAGCTGCATACCGGACGCAGTAGGAATGATCAAGTTGCAACGGATATGAGGCTCTGGCTGAGGGATGAGTTGAGGGTTTTGGAGGGTTACTTGCAAGACTTGATCAAGGTTGCCATCAGTAGGGCAGAGAGGGAGATTGATGTTCTAGTAAGTCTTTGCTACATTACTTCTTCGACAGTCTACTTTCCAATCCAATTTTGAAGCAGTGGGACGCGGAGATGTAAAGGACAGGACTAACGTCAAATTTAAGATGCCTGGCTATACCCACCTTCAGAAGGCTCAGCCAGTCCGTTGGTCTCACTGGGTCCTTTCCCACGCAACCGCATTCACATCCGACCTCCAACGTCTCCGCGAAGTCATCGCTCGAGTAAACCGCTCTCCTTTAGGCTCTGGTGCTTTAGCCGGAAATCCTTTCAACATCGATCGCCATGCCATGGCAAAAGAACTCGGTTTCAACGGAGTTCTATACAACTCCATGAATGCCGTCGCGGACCGTGATTTCGTCCTCGAAACAATGCAATGGGGTTCATCCTTCATGCTCAAGATCTCGCGGTGGGCAGAGGACCTGATCATCTACTCCAGCCTAGAGTTTGGGTTCGTGAGACTAGCAGACGCATACTCAACCGGCAGCTCGCTGATGCCACAAAAGAAGAATGCAGACTCCCTAGAGTTACTAAGAGGAAAGTCTGGTCGTGCATTTGGACACATGGCAGGCTTGTTCATGACTATCAAGGGTCTGCCTACAACCTACAACAAAGACCTTCAGGAGTCGGTTGAGCCGCTACTCGACCATATCAAAACCGTAGGCGATAGTATGCAGATTGCGACGGGCGTGCTGAGTACCCTAGCCATTCACCCGGAGAAGATGCTAGCTGCGTTAACACCCGAGATGCTCGCGACAGAGTTCGCGGACTATTTGGTTAGGAAGGGGGTGCCTTTCCGCGAGGGTCATCATATCTCCGGTCGCGTCGTTCAGCTAGCAGAGCAGAACAAAATACCTATGGACAAGCTCACTACCGAGCAGCTTCAGGGTATTGATGAGAGGTTTGGCGATGATATATTGAGCTGTCTGGACTATGAGCGTGCGGTTGAGTTGAAAGATGCGACAGGAGGAACAAGCAAGAGTGCGGTGAAGGAACAGATTGAGATTCTCAAAGGGGTTTTAGCGGGGAAATAGAGGGAACGCTTTGATAGGCTTAGGACTTGTGTAGACAAAAGTGTGGGTTTAGTACGCGAGCAATTGATACCCTCAGCTTTTTCATACTGCCCTGGTGCTAATGGAGGTAGAGTGCCTTGAACCTCTTACCGGACTGTCAATGCAGGTGGACCAGTGGGTCTGAAATAGCGTTGTTTCTCAGCGCCACCACGCTTCAACTGAGGTCTTGACGAGAGGAATGATATTTTCTATGACGTATCGAAAGGCATGTATCCTTTTCCATGGCGGATAAGTGATGGGAGACCACTAGGCCTCCCCAATCATATGGGCATTGCGACCTCGATTAACGAAAACAGAATCGAGCATATTCCAGAAGCAGGGCATTTTCGAGCCATAGGAAGGTCAGATGACAGCGACCACGATGTCCAGATGGTCATTCTTTGCCTGCCCAAACTAATGGTAGGCGCCGTAGAAGCTTGGGTGTGGGCTAGAAAGAATGCTGAGGCTGGTGACACACATGGCGAAGATCGGCACGGGAATGCTGGAGTCCCGTAGCGATTTCACAATGCCAAATCTGACATGTTGCATTTCCCCAGCCACCCATGCTGTTTGCAAGAGCATTCGATGAGCATGGCGCTTATGGAACGAGAAGAAAGGCCGAGTTGACTCAGCAGGACCACGGTGAAACGCGCGTTTGACGGAAGGCTACAGACGTGACAGACAGCCAGCTAGCCATACCATGACCAGCGATTTCCTGATCACCGTCTGGGATTTCGAGCAGAGAGCACACCCTTTCGGATTGAGACGTCGCACGGACTTTATTGGGAGACACGTAATCTTCACAAAAGCGTGTCAGCTAGTATGGGGTGGGAGTAGGTTGCTCATAGCAATGTCCGAAGCGGACTGGTGGTGCCAGATGCTCCATATCGCGTCTGATCTGGCCAGCCAAATGGTGGTTGAAGCGACGATAGCTCCAAGCTACCCACATGGATGACGATCGACCTGCATTGGCCGGAGTGGGAACCTGGATGTGTGGAGCTTGCCCGCTGTCGGCATTCAGAAACCACATGCGCATACACACATACCTAGGTAGGCAGGTAGAGAGGACTCACAATCACCCAGGTAGGTATTGTTGCTGATAGGACTGAAGAGCAGCCGGTTGTCAGCATGCGGACTTCGCAGAATGCCTCTACATAAAGATAGGCAATACTGCGCAGTTAATATCAGCGGGCGTCCAGTCCAATCGTCGGGCGGCTGCTTTATCCACTGACTCCGAGCGTCGCGCTGCACGAGTGGTCTTGGGCGGCCCAATGGGGCATGGCTTGTCGCAGTCGAGCAAGGAAGTTGCAGAGCTCGGGTCGGGTCCATGCTATCTTGTTGTCGCCCGTTCAGTCGCTTCCGCTGCTTCCCACGATCTTTTTCACTCTCTCGTTACTTCACTGCACTCACCACCTTCCAATGCCCTCGGAATAGGCCGGGCCATGCCCATCTCACTCGTTGTCGACAACCTGCGTTTGCGTGGTCGTCCGTAAATCGCGGATCTTCCGGACTCAGAGCTAGATACCACGGCCAAGAAACGAGCCATATCCTCCATCTCGACCACTCTCAAACGTTGTCTCGCCGTCACCATTTCTCAATCTCCCGCAGGCCATTTAGGGAGCCATCCACAACTCGTTATTCTCACATCTCCACGCGAAGTAGCAACATCTTAGTCACCCAACATTCTCGACTGCGGCCTTGGCACAAAAATCGGAGGCTGGTCGAACTGACTATCGCAGTTCCGCAAACAGAAACCTCAACAACATCTTTTCCTGTGCATAATTCCTCTTGCTCTGCACCTCGGCAGGGGCATACATACTGCGATTATGGCTCCTTCGCTTTCCCTCCGCTCGGCGTTGGCCATCTGTTTCGCGATCCTGTCGTTACTTCATACTGCCCTTGCGGCCGACACCCAATATGTCACCACCGTCAACGACCAAGGTGATACAATATACTTGGCTGATGATCGACGGCCCGCTCTTTATACTGGGAACTTTGGAGACTGTCTTGGCAGCAGTAGTGTCAATGTCACCAGATTCGATGCCGCCTATTATAAGGATAACATGACCGTGCTTTTCCACTTAGCGGGGAGCACCGCCCTCAAGAATGAGTCTCTCATGCGTATGGTTTCACGAGTTTCTACATTGTCGAACGGCTAGCTGACATTTTACAGTATACATCGGCGTCTATGCCTACGGAGAGAGCCGCTTTGACTTAACCTTCAATCCATGCAGCGCCAACATTGCAAGGTATGGATAGTCGTTCCTATGAAGAAATAATGCTCTAACGGTTCTAGTCTCTGTCCGATGCAGGCCGGAATACCTATCGAGGCAAATGGCATTATTCCGATCAGTCAGAGTGATGTTGCCTCAATCATCAGTACGTAATACACTTATATCGTACAACACTCGTCTCTAACAACGTGCAGGCATTGCCTTGCATATACCTGATTTCGAAGGTGAAGCCATTCTTAGGATCTTCGCCAACTCCACCGAGTCCGAGATTGGCTGCTTCTCCGCTGTCGTTACGAACGGTGCCACCTTTGCCCAACCCGCAGCCGTTGGTTCCGTCCTCGGGATATTTACAGCCATTGCAATTGTTTCCTCGTTCGCCACTGCAATATACGGAGATAGCATACCAGTCATCCGCAAGCACTATGCACACTCGCTGTCTGTTCTAGTCGTTTTCGCCGTACTACAACACATTTACTTCACAGGCGCCCTTTCTATGAATTGGCCAAGTGTGCTGGTGGCATTCTGGAGCAACTATGCTTGGGCTGGAGGCATGATCTACACCGAGTCAATGCAAAACTCTATCAACCAATTCATCGGCTCTAATAAAGGCAATACCTCCGCTGTTGGAGCCGCTGGTGTGGGTGCGTCGAACGAAAACTTGGGAGGCGGTTACGACATCCACCAGATCTACAAACGAGCGTTCGAAATGCGAGCTTTCAATGTACCGGGGCTTATGAAACGAGCCAAGTTCAATCGCGTTGCTCGACATTTGGAGAGCAGTTTGGCCAAGAGAGAGCTCGCCAACAGCAGTGATGGTTTCAATTGGTACGGCTACCCAGTCAAACCAGGGCTCCCGTTGCCAGGCAACTACTCCGGATTCGCTGGCACTTTGGGCCAAGAGAGCATCCCTGCGTCAAATGCTTTCATGACTGGCTTCTTATGGTTCCTTGTTCTTTTGGCTATCGTAGCTTTCTCCATTGTCGCCTTCAAATGGACTCTGGAAGGGTTGACCCGGACCAAGATGATCAAGAATGACCGCCTTACGTTCTTTAGAGCCAATTATCTCGGGTTCGTGGTCCTGGCCGTACTTCGAACTCTATTCATTGGCTTTTTCATGATAATGTTCCTCTGCCTATTTCAATTCACTTATCTCTCTTCTGCCGGCCCCGTGGCCATTGCCGCCATAGTCTTCTTGATCATGTTCATCGGGATGATGGGACTGGCTGGCTATGCTTGCTTCTACAGGATCAAGATCGGTCATTACGTCTCGAAACCTGACCGTCTCAACATAGAGAGGAGAAAAGTTCTCAAGGTCATCCCCTGGTATGGATTCACGAAGGCCAGTGAGGAATTGCATGACGAACAAAAGACCTATGCTGGGTCGATACGATGGTGGAGGATTTCCCCAGCGTCGGAGGAAGCAAAATCAATACATGAGGACGAGGCCTATACCAAGAAATTCGGTTGGCTTGCTTCTCGTTTCCGCCGTACCCGTTGGTGGTTCTTTGCCGTTTGGCTCGTGTACGAGTTCATTAGAGCTTGTTTCCTTGCTGGCGCATCAGGCCATCCCATGATCCAGGTCTTTGGGCTTCTCGTCGTCGAGTTCATTGCATTCATCGGTATCATCATAATGCGTCCTTTCGAGGGCCAACGTCTGAATGCCCTCGTCGTGTACCTTTTGGGATTCAGCAAAGTTGCGACACTGGCCCTATCGGCAGCTTTTGATGTTCATTTCAATCTTCCCAGGATCCCGACCACGGCCATTGGCATTGTCATCATTGTCATACAGGGCGTTCTTACCATTATTCTGCTGATTGCGATTGTGGTCGGTGCCATCTCCAGCTACATGTCAGTCATGCGTAACAGGGAAGAGTTCAAGCCAAAGCGATGGATTACTCTCCGAGAGAAATATTTCAAGCATATTGATCAAGCTGAAAAGGATGTTCCTGCGCCACCCCCACCTCCACCACCAGTGCCGGAAGAGCCTAAGGGACCCTACTTCAACGTGAACTCGATCAAGAGGATGCCAAAGATCGAAGATGAGGATTCAGAGTTCGTTGCTGAAATAACAGGAGAGCCAAATCCTTCTCAATCCCAACTTTCTCTCGGCGAACCCAGCGAACAGGATGCAGCAGCCCGTGCCACCACCCGTGCCAGTCGAGCTGGCAGTATTCGCAGCCAGATGTCCTATACCAGCCTACCATATGGAGCGCGCGTCCACCGTGCAAGCTGGAGTTCGCGTGATTTCATCGACTACTGCGGCCCCAGCCACGAACGCCGACGGACTGGAAGCTCGGGAATGCCGCTCGTTTCAGACGCAGCTCAGAGTCATCCTGGCTTGAACACACGCTTTGTGAACAGCAGGGAGAATATAGCACACGGCCCCAGCCCACTGAACACTTCCACAGACCATCCTACGACGCCCACGATGTCCCCAGTCCAGGTAGACAGCGCACCAAGCCCCATCATTCGACCCAAGAGCCGACCCAGCCAAGCATCACCGGCATCGTCCCACCGGCCACCTTTGCAGACGCTACACAGCGAGATGGAGGTAACACCACTAGAAGAGCGCTCGTCACCACTGCCGGGTAGTGCCGTGTAGGACATGCTACCTTGTAGATTATCTGAATACCCGGTTTACGAAATCATGATTAGCCCAAAATTGTGGGATTGCGGTGGAAACCTTTTTACTTCACGAGGTGCATATTTGGTCGGAGGGGATTCAACTTTTTGGAGTCTATCGGAGTTGCATATTGGGACATCCCGGATATGTTTTATATTGCATGCATTAATGGGCTTCAGGGGTGTAATCACCCCATTTCATCTGCCATTCATTTCATTCAACGCTAGACGCATTGGGCGGCATTCCTTGAACGGGGCCGCCTCGGAGTTTTCTTAGGTTTATTCCATGTACAAGTATTGACGATGGGCGGAAGAAGATGTAATAGGCGGAGAAATAATAGACAGAGCTTCCCTGGATCGAATTACTGTTTCGCGTGGTGTGTACTTGCTTTGACGTTAAGTGGAAATGAGACGAAGGGAATTTGCTATGCTTGCGAGATAGCAATTTGAAAATGCCTTGTTTCGTTGCCGCCAAGAGATCCCAGCCACCCCAGCCACCCCAGCCACAGTTGAAGAAATTTCCGTAAGCCTTGGGAATGAAGCCACTAGTGCGTCACCCAAATTTCATTGTTGCGATCGGGAGACCGATTCTCGGATTCCGGATGTCACGAAGGGCAGGAAGAGCGAAAATCACGCTCGCAGCAAGCAGATGACTCGACTGATCCGTTGCTCCATTCCTGCATTGAGGAGGCATTGTGGCGCTCATGACGTAGAGCAAACATAAGGTTGTGGCTCGTGGCCATGGCCGCAAGGTTCTTCCCTGCTCACAGAAAGGCATGGTGGCCCGATCTGGACTGTGCCGTTGATCGCTACCGCTTTCGGCTGATTGGTCTTTGGCGCTAGGGACGGCAGAGCAGGTTTTAGAGAGCATTTTGGCTGATCGTGATGTGATTTGTGAGACAAAGCCGTGACATTTTGTCAAATATTGCGCATTGACGCACGGGAAACGCGCGATAAGGGCTCACCCGGGACAGGAGAGATTTCACAATGACGTCGTGCGCAAAGGTGAACGGTGGCGCTTGTTTATAAACCTGGACGTACCTGCCCTGTGGCATTCCGTCCATTCCAAACCTAACAACAAAAACATCAGTTTGCTACCTACCAACCCACTCTCCTCCATCCAACATCTGCATCGACATTCTACGATCTGCACACGTATCTTGTATTGCAACAGTACAGACATCAGCAGGAGAGAAAGCTCTACGAAATCAAATACCTTTCCAAACACTCTTCTCAGCGATAACTCAATCACCATGGGCGCCGTTGTATCCTGTGTACGTTGATTCTTCTCTGCAGCCTCACGAACCATGAAAACGCTCATACTAACCTCTGCTCAGATCGAAGCGGTCTTCCGCACCATCGGCAATTGCCTCATGGCCATCGTCAATGCCATTGGCGCCGCCCTCACCGCCATCATCAACGGCATCGTCGCCCTCTTCGACATCATCATCTCCTGCCTCACATGCGGCCGCGGCGGTGGACGTCGGAGACGAGGTGGAGGCATGGGGACCCATCATCACACAAGTACGGTCTAGTCCTCGCCCCTTCCATGAGGGTGATGGCAAGTTGTTAGCATCTGTGACAGAAGAGTCTCACAAATTTTGATGAGTGAGAACTTGTTTTGTAACAGATGTTAACGGTGCTTTGTGGTCCAGGTCGCATTTGAAGATGACAACCTTGAAGACGTCGACTTCGTCAAAAGGCTGAGTGGACGAATCACGGAAACCCTGCCTTTTGGAAATGGCAAGTTCTTGGTTGTCAACACACAACCATTGTCATTGGCCAATGTTGGCTGTTCGCCCTACAGATGTCTTCAATCGACGCTCACAACCGCATCTCCATCTCAACCTCGCGGCGTAGCGAGACATAGTCATGCACTTTTCCTTTTCTGTTCTCTTCTCCTACGATAGCATTCCACATTTGCATGTTCCCGCATTCGAGATTGGCGGCTTGGTGGACTACTTTTTGCAAACGAAACGTGTGGATGGATGGAACGGATCCTACGATTGATACCCCTCCCTTTGCTCGCTTCACATTGTGTATGAATTCAAACCGAATTTTTAATACCCTTCTCTCCCGTCTCTTGACCGCGTAATTGTGATGTGATACCACCTAGTAGAACAGCCAGCGCTAGGATATTCAGCCGCAGAATGCCGCATTATGTCTCGTTTAGCTTGCAAGAACAGTTTCCTTTTCTACGGCTCTGAGTCTTAAATATCTATTTGCCTAACGAGAAGCACAGCCTCCAATAACTTTTCCCTCCCAGCGTTGTCTTGCCAGGATATGCTGTCAAAGTCTAGCTTTGCAATACCGTAACGTTAATGTACTTTCTCACTTCGCTACAGCTTGCATCGGAATCTATGGTTAGCTATCGTGCGCGTTGAAACCATGCCACTTTTACTTGATGGCCATACCTATCTCCCGCTGTTGTCTATTAAAATTGATCGTTTGATGATGAATATCAACCTTCTACTCCTGAATACGAGACAAAAAACAATCTCATCTCAACTTAGTCGCCTAGCGTAACCGCTCTCTAGGCGACTACCCCGCTTTTAGCCGGTCACTCCATCTCATATCATCCCTCCATACATAAAATTTAGACTTCAACATCCGTGAGATTTCTTATGAAGAATTGCATGGCGATCTTTCAGCCTGGTACCTGTATTATGAAGGAATTCAGGCTGACGGTGGAGGCTGTGCTGAGGAAAAAAGAAAATATGGTCGGCCTCCAGATCGCTTAGAAACCCTTCTCCCCCTTCGGTAGCTTCTTTCTTCATTCAACATTCTGATGGATCCTCTCAGCGTCACTGCATCAATCGTTGGTATCTTAGCAGCGGCAGGAAAAGTTGTTGAGATCCTCGGCCCAGTCGTATCAATACTCAAAGAATCACAACCAAGTACCAAAGCAGTCTGTTCCGAAATCAACAATTCCATCATCATTTTGTCGGCCTTGCAGAAGCTCTTTGACGACCCAGATTTGATTCCCCAGAAACGAAAGGATCTGATTCAACTTGATCAGCTAATCGCTACATTCACCGATGGGGTCCTCCTTTTTTCAGAACTGGAAGCTCTTGCCCTCCAATTGGGTACCGCCACCGACACCTTGCGCTCACGGATTCAATGGGCCCGCAAAGAGAAAGATCTTGCATCGCTCCTCTCGAGGATGCAGTACTTTAAGGGCTCGATAATGGCCATATTGAATATTCTGCAATAGTGAGACCCGCGCTGAGTATGAATGCATTCGAACGCCTCACTTACAACGATACAATAGCGATTCCGACATTGAAGCCTCTCGCAGCCAAAGAGAACTTTCATCCGTTATTAAAAGCATGTTGGAGAGTAATCGAGACCTGGCGCAACGGCTCACCAACCTCGAACATTGTTTCAGTATGGGCAACAGCTTGAGCCACCGACAGAGCACCACCGGGAGTCAGCTTCCCTTGCAGCAGGGTTCTACTTCAAGAAACATCAACAAAGCCATTTCCATCCAGACAAACGATCGAGCTTCAATAGCAACAATCACCACGTCTATCCGATCTTTCGAGTTTGAGAGAGATCTCGAAGCATCGAGGGTGTATCGTCAAGCAACGAGAGACACTGTCGACTTTTCGTTCCGAAGTTCAGTTGTTGGGTCGCATGCTTGGTCGACCCTGTCAGACGTCAGCCTGTCCGATATTTCCATCATTTCGGTTGTTGCGCTTCCTGTTTATCCGAAAGACATTACCAACAGCCATCACTACCAATTCGGAATGCTGCTAGAAGAAATCTCTGAACGGGGCTCACTTCAACCACAAGTTTATCAGTCGCCAATTATTGCCAAGACCACTATTCAAGGTAGCACTCGACAATCGACGGATGATGGAAGAACATCTCATTCTGATGCTTCTTCTGGGAAGCCCGAAGGATTACAGGTAGCACGACAGGCTCCCCAGTCACGATCTGGACGCCCATGGTCCTTTAGATTCATACCGGAATACAAGCTTGTTGTCATAGGGGAAGGAGACGTAGAGAAAAGTGCACTAACAATACAGGTAAGTGGAACAAAATCATGGAGAGAGAAGAACGTATCATTGAAAGAATCTGCAAGCTCATCCAGGGACACTTCGTAGACGAGTACGATCCAACCATTGAGGACTCATTTCGCAAGCAATGTGTAATTGACGATAGAGTTGCGCTACTGGACGTAGTAGACACCCCAGGCCAGGAAGAATACTCATCAATGAGAGAGCAGTTCATGAGGACTGGGGACGGTTTCATGCTTGTCTATAGCATTACTTCTCGGCAGTCCTTTAAAGAGATTTCAACATTCCAGCAGCAAGTTCTCAGAGTCAAGGACAAGCACTACTTTCCGATGATTGTCGTCGGTAACCGTTGCGCCATGGAATCCGAACGTCAAGTCAGTACTCACGAAGGGCACTCTCTTGCGCATGAATTCGGGTGCAGGTTTGTTGAAGCAGATGCCCAATCGCGGAAAAACGTTGATCACGCTTTCTATGAGCTTGTACGGGAGATAAGGAAGTACAGGGGATTCTAAGGGGAATAGTCTGAAACAACAGGATGGTAGGTATCTAAACTCGATCTTTGTATTGGTTGGCTAACATCTTTCAGAGGTATGGATGCCCATATGGAAGGTCCGAGAGCATATATGTGAGCCAGGAAATGAATTTGCTTTTCGGCCCTTATGGGATTTAACGGAGGAAGTGAAAGATGAATATTATAAATCCACAGTCACATGTGGGATCCGTAGGAAGGAGATCGTTCCCTACAGCTTCTTCTCCTAGAGAAATCTCCTAACCATTGTGAGTCATATGTTTTGGCAGCTAACCATACCTAGGTATGGCTCAAATCCACATACGGCACGATACCTGAGGGGATATTTTCTGTCAAAGATGTAGGTTCTACTAGGAACGGTAGGAGATCCTTTTTGGAGCATATGTCATGCGATGACCTCGATGCCGTCTAGGACCTTGCGCTCGACACGCCACTACGATCCATTAGTCTTCAGCTCATACGGCGAAGCAACCACCTACCATTTTGAACGGCGCATTCGATGCAAGCAGTAAAGGTATAGCCTCTTTATAGGTATCATTCTGTACCGATTGCTCGAAATGATCCATACTCTTCCATCCCCTAATAAGGAAGAAACACGTAGCCTTCTCGCCCGTGATGCCTTCATGCTCTTGCTCTTCCAAACACCCAGCTCGCACCTCCCTTCGCGCCCTTCCTGTAGATCTCATCGAACTTCACGAAATCCCCTTCGACCTGTTTCCGGAACTCCTGCGTGACGCGAGAAGCTGGGAAGTATAACTGTACGTATTCAACCATGTTCACCGTAGCAGGCCCATCGGGTCCGAATGCCGAACGGTTGAGAGCGACGTGGAATATGTCGTGTGGCATACTCCTTGTGAAGGAACTGAAATTCCGGGGTATTTTCAAGGTTCACGTGGTCCTGTACACCATCATCCTGCGCTGCCGTGATCTGAACGGCATCCTTGTCCTGGACCTGGGTGCCGAGGACGAAAAGCTGGGGGGTTTCCGCCCCTTTGAGGACCCTCACGGCTTTCTGGATCGTGTCGTCAACGGTTGTTCGCGCGCCGAGTAATGGTTCTGCACCAACTTGTATAATCTCTGTGACAGCCATCTTGTAAGATGAGCTTATGACGCATTTACAGAAGTATGATTGACAAAGAGGCTGAATCATTGCAAAGACAGGTTTGACTTTGGACTTCTTTATAGGATGGTCAATAATCGTGAGGTTCCTTCTACACAGACGAACGCCGGCTGGTGGATCGAGCGGGATATATAATCGGGCATTCTGAAAAAGACCGAGACCGACGCGCTTGGCTTTTGTACTTTGTCAGCGGCGTAAAGAGACGGCTCGAAAGCAGAGAAGGTTGGAAACGAGCAAGAGGGAGGAACCTACTGTGGGAGTGCTAGCAGGTAGGTGGTCTACTCCGCCAAATCTCTGACGGAGTACATTGCTCGCTTCAATGTTCAGGATTCTGATATATACACTTACCATGCTGAAAGGTTCGCGCTGCAATTTCAAATGCTTGAGAAGCGATGGAGTTGGAAAATGATATACTTATAGCTGGAGAGAATAGATAAGTGATAAAAGATGCAAATTAGAAGATTTCGTCACAGCGCTTAAAGGCCGAGACCTTGGCTCGCCTACCATTCGCAATCTGTGCATGGAATACTCTTTTCACTGTACTGCAAAGCAGGATGATTAGCCCTGTGGAACCATGCGTAAGAAGACCGTACCAATATGCAGAAATTTGATTGGATACAGACTAGCATAAAAGTGAGAAAAAGATGGGGATGACAGATTCTACATCCCCGTTTTGATATCATCCGCAATCTTCTCCGCGAACATATATACATTTGCTTGCGGATGACCCGGCAAAGCGAAAGGAAACGCAGACAAGTCCACCACCCTCAGCCCCTCAACCCCAAACACCCTTGCCTTCGAATCCACCACTGCCACTTCATCTCCGGATTTCCCCATGGCACAGGTCGAGCACGCGTGCCAAATCTGATTCATGTTCGCCCGCAAGAACGCTAGGATGTCCTCATCCGAAGTGATGTTGGCCGTGGGCAGGAAGTCTGGGCCGAGTCGTATGGATCTGGCTGGCTGCGATGCCCAGGCTTCGCGAACTCGCTTGACACCCGCAATGAGCACTTCTTCGTCTGATGGGTTGGAGAACCAGCCTAGGTCGATGACGGGCGAATCAAACATGCTGGGGCTGGCGATGGAGACGTTACCGCGTGAGAACGGGGTCGCGATAGTGGCGCTGATCACGCCCACTGAGCTGCCATTTGGCCATGAGAAAGTACCCACGATGTATTGAAGCTCGGGCCAATCAGCTGGGAAGGTCGCAAGGGCTTCTTGAGTCTCTTTTGTAAGGTTACGGCGCAGCGTTTTGGGGATCTTTTCGTAGGAGATGTAGCCTGCTGCGGAGCTGTACGGCCCGTCTGCATTGTCTAAATATTGACGGAGAGCTTCCGCGGCGGTGGCTGGATTTGCAACGATGGATTGCCCGTTTGGGGTGTTGATAAAGTTCAGCAGATTGATGGAAACGGGGTCTTGTAGGTTTCGACCGACTCCAGGAAGATCCGCAGTCACTGGAATACCGTGCGCCTGCAGAATATTCTGAGGACCAATACCTACACGGGAATAGCATTCAATCGTCAGTATTGCCGCATCGAGTAATTACATGAGGGGTTTAGCTCACCTGATACCATCAATAGTTGAGGGGAATGAAACACTCCTGCAGATAGAATGACCTCCTTATTTGCAGTTAATGTGTACTCAACTCCTTGGGTGGAAACCGCGACACCGGCCGCCTTCTTCGAATCAAAAAGTATCTTCGTCGCCATGCTGTGAGTATAAACCATGATTTGCGTCTTCTTGATGGCCTCTTCTAAGAAGCTAGATTGCGATGAAGACCGGAAAGCATGCTCTGGAGAAATCGTCGAGGGGAGCCATGATCCGCCTGAGAGTACCCCACTGCTGAATCCCTTGGGATTGACTGGTAGCCCTATTGCTTGTAGCGATTTTGCAAGCCAAGTGATCGTTGGATCGACCCAGTTGTTCCAAGAAATCTGCAATGGTCCTCCTTTGGCATTGTCGAAAACAGTCGGATCATATTCGGGTGTTGCATTTGCCGCATTCCGTTTCTGCAGATTGGGCGGCGTAAGATGGCATGACTTTTCGAAATACGGAAGTAGCTTCTCAAACGTATAGCTGTCATCGCCAACTGTATCTGACCATCTTTGATAGGCTCCCGAAGTCGACCGAATATACGACATGGTGTTGATTGCGGAAGAGCCTCCAAGAGTCTTTCCCTGCGCATAATGAATTCGACGGTTCAGTGCTCCCGTTTGAGGTACAGACAGCAATTCCCAATCTATAAGCGGGCGCCGTGGGAAGGCTTCTGAAGTATCAATGAAATCAATGCCAGTCAAGGAGAGTAGCGGAACCACGCTGTTGTTTCCATTTTCGACTTCGTAGTAGCCTCCAGCCTCGACCACGGCCACCGATGCTGATTCTGCCAGGCGGGCTGCAATAGCGAGACCCGCCGTGCCGCCTCCGATTACTGTGGCCCGATTAGCAAAGAAAAGATTTGACAGCTAATAGCACCCCTTACCAACATAGTCATAGGTCGCATTGATTCCAGCTATACCAAACGCGCTCGAGTGAAGCCGAAGCTTTTCAGAGGCACCGTATGCTGTTATGAAGACAAGTATGGTAAGAATCGACGCAAGGAACATCATGAAGGTATCGCTCCTTGAGTCAACGGTTCCAACGAAGCCTTGGTGGCGAGTTCCAACCCTGCGAGAGAGCAAACAGGGTGGACTCGCTCAGGTGCTTACTCCTGCATTTAACACATTTGACAGGGCTGAAAACCAGGGCAGTTTGCCAGGTTTCTGGGTTGGCATTATCGATGCCGAGAAATTAGGGTCTGCTGCTGCTGGAATACGCCTCGACGCGAGGCCGCTACATGCTTGGCTGGTGAGAAATTTCGGTTTATATTTGCTATTTTGGTCGGGTGGATAATAAGGTACGGCCCGAAAAAGTTTGGGATGTGATAGAGGCTGCAGATGCAGGTCGTTGCAAGGAAAGATTGCATGGGGTTCCTAGAAGTCGCCGCGAACCCCGCTCCAAGAACATCCACGAGAATGTCGCTTTTCCAACTATCCCATCTTTTCTTGAGGCGGTCGCCTAGATAATTTGATACGAGGGCTTACACCCTACCCTTGATCTCACACTGAAGAATAGCAAACCACCCGTCGGGATGTCTCGCCCAATCTCTCAAATCCTTCATCATCTTGTCCAAATCTCGCTCACTCGCGCCCGCCTGAACATATTTCTCCCTGACCTCACTCTTTTCTATTCTCTCTGCAAACAGCTCGCCCCAAAACCTCCGTTCCTCCTCTGACGCATAACAGACCGCGGAGACGGTCTTCTCGATTTTCGTCGGATCAAAGCCCGCCTCTCTTGCCCAGACATGTAGCAAACTTCCCCCTCGGTAGGCCTTCTCGTGCGGTGGATTCTGTGGATGGGCTGCTGAAGTAGGCCCAAAGAGCATCGCATATATATACTTGTCGTGAAGTTCAAGGCCTTCTAGGTATGGGTACCATCGAAACGGCATATCGGCCTCCCTACAAGCCACGAAGCCACCGATCGCACACACTCTCTTCATCTCCTTAAGCGCCTTCACAGGATCCGGTAAATGTGTAAGTGTTTGATTGCAGAACACGACGTCGAAAGAGCCATCTTCATACGCTAGCCCAGAGAGCACATTGCCAACGTCAAACTTCACATTTCTCGCACCTGGCTTCTCTGATGCCAGCGTTCGCGCTTGCTCAATGACTTCTGAGCCCACGTCAATTCCCGTTACGGATCCTATAGGGACATGGGCGGCAAAGCCTGTGGTGATAGTCCCAGGGCCGCATCCAATGTCGAGAATATTATGATGCGGAAGAAGGTGGGCAAGGAGAAAAGCGGCATCCGTGTTCGCAGTGCGAGATGCATGTGAGCGTGTCACTGATTCATGGTAACCCTGTGTGTAGGTTTTTGGCTCGGAGCCGGGGATTGTGGCTACCGTGATGTCTTGTGGAACTTTGAACATTTTCCAATTGAGGGCTGGGGATTTGTTGATAGCATAGAAGCCATGACTTTACAGGAAGCATACCTAGGTAAGCCCTCGGATGACGTCATACTGTTGTGTGACCTCTCACGTCTTTCGATATCCACGATATAGAATGAATGATTTATGTAGAGTGAGATAGAGACTATTGTCATCAGCTCAGCATCTCCCTAATCGTATCTTCAACTGCTTTCGGCTTGCGGCCCGCTGCCTGCAGTATATCTTCCAATGTCGAGTCTGAGATCTCGCATTCGCCATCCTCAAGCGCCTCATAGGTGCTTGCCCACCACTCCACAGCAGCCTTGTCCATGCCCAAGTTCTCCACATAGAACTTCTCATGCTCCATGATTGGCTCAACTCGCAGCGTAATTTCTTCGCCTTTCACCTTGCTTACTGCTTCTGCAATCTGCTTCAACGAGAGCGTCCGCCGTTGTGAAAGGTAAAAGGTCTTGCCAGCCCAGTCCAACTCTTTCGCGGCAAGCACTGTCGCCGTCCCAAAAGCCATGTCTGGAATACTGGTCCATGAAACCTTGCCATCTCCGGCAACGACGACTTCTTTCCTCTTCTCATTTTTCAGCCCAAAGTAATATCCGAAATACAGGGGCCATGACTCGTTGTACAGTCCTTCTCTTATGATGGTATATTGTATGTCCTCCAACGAATTCAAATACTCCTCTGTCCTGATATGTGCTCGCATGACTGCCGCTTTCGATGGTGAAGCAAAGGCGAGAGATGTATAATAGATGTACTTTACTCCGACCTTGCGAGCTGCATCGATAGCGGCCTTGTGGTGGGCTTCACGGCCTTTGCCAGGTGGCGCATTGTTGAAGTCTAGCGAGATGCGAGGTGTCGAGACTAAAAATAGCTTGTTGCATCCTTCGTATGCCTTTTCCATGGACGTAGGATCATCGAAATTGTTGTACCGTACCACCACGCCCTTGGATCGGAGCAAATCGAATTTTGGGTCCTTCGGATCTGAAGAAGTCTACGCGATACTTAGTGGTGGGAACTTACGAAGCAAAGTAACCACCTGCTTACACATGCGACCAGCTCGCTCGCAGCTATCAGGTTGTTGTCTAGCAGCGCATTGAGCACTGCAGAGCCCAGTTTCCCCGTTGCGCTGGTGAGGGCGAGCATCTTGTCCTAGTAAACTAAAGAGCGATATGAGATGTTCAGTTGAGATTATTCGAATATCGACTATAAGTTCAAAAGAGTGACGTCAGGAGTAATTTCACATTAATAATCGCGAACCGTTCGCGTTTTTGGATTTATCCAACCCCACACGCCTGCTCTTCGACAGCTGCATTTTCAGACGGATGGAATCTCATGGCCAGAAAGTCAACTGCAGGCACCGAGTTAAATTTATATAGCCTTAGGTTGTTTCCAAACGTGCAAAGTCTGCGGTCTTAGCAGTGACAAAACCGCGAACTATTCGCATGTTTGTCGAGCGCCTACTACTACAATGCCCCTTGCACCAGGTTACTCGACCTGGGTCAGAGTCCAGGAAATGCTCTTTCTCATTCCTTGCGAAGCTGTCCAGAAAGACCTACGAGCCATCTTCGCCTATTTGAAGAGCCATAGCCATTCCACTTGCTTGGTGCCAAAGGAGATGGCAATGTAGCATCCAAATGCCTGTATTATCTGCGAGGAAACGAATCACTGCATAGCCAGGTGGTATGTAGACTGTATCCTTTTTGACCGGATTCGCAAGGTTGTAAGGACCTCCCAGGGGTCGCTTTGCTTTATCGAATGGATTGTACGAACCGTAGGAGATTCGTTCGTTCAGAGGCGCGCTATAGACCGAGAGAACGTAAAAATCGTAGCCATGGAGGTGGAAGGGATGACCGCCGTCGTCAAGATTGTTGATCACGATATCAACCCAGAGGGGTTGGGCACTACTGGAGCGTATGAAAGGAACAAACTGATGAGAATCCCACTGATGCCGTGGAAGCTCAAGTAATGGAAGCGGAGGATCAGATTGAGGCTCCCATGATGTATGGTTCATGAAACCGTGCGGAATGTATGAGAGGCGGGACAACTTGAGGATTGTGGTATAGATGAGTATGTTCTGATCTGCTTGCGCGGGCATCGAATTCGGGACTGAGACATTGGCAGGAAGAGCATTTTGGATGTCGAGGAAATCTAATACCTCTGACACTTTGGT
This sequence comes from Hysterium pulicare CBS 123377, assembly GCA_000467715.1. Taxonomy (NCBI): domain Eukaryota; kingdom Fungi; phylum Ascomycota; class Dothideomycetes; order Hysteriales; family Hysteriaceae; genus Hysterium; species Hysterium pulicare. The sequence continues at coordinate 45,157 of AJFK01000095.1, forward strand.
GCGCGATGTCTTGGCGTCAGTCCATGTCGGCAGGTCCAAGGTGATCATAAACGCCTGGGTTGGGGATAGTGCCGCATTTGGGTATTTGAAGCTACCATCATCAAGTGTGACGTGCAATACCGCATGCTGTTTCGGAGACTCTGGAACAAAGGAAACAACGAAGTCAACTCGTTCACCAGGATAGAGGACTCCAACTGATCGAGTAAACGCCGGATCAATGGGATGGCCTCCATCAAGAGTAATTGGTTTCAATATGGCACCTTCAATACTGACCGTGATACCTGCGAGAGAGCCACTATTCACGAGACGAAACCGATATCGTTTTGACCGATCTAGCACAAGCCCAGGGAATTCGTTTGTGATAGATGATGGGAGGCAGTCTACTGGCCTGGCCGGAACGGCGAGCGAACAATTATAGGCCCCATATCCATTGATGACAAGAGAGTCAGGCACTGGTTCATTTCCAAGCGATCCAGCTCGCATGTACCATTTCAGAACCTCTTTCGCAGATCGATGGTACCAGTCGCCAATAAGAAGCAGTCGTTCCTCGTCATAATCATGCTTGACGTTATCCAAAGTGCCATCGCCTGAAGGCTTATGTATGATGATTGCCCCATATAGTCCATCAGCTCTTTGAACCTGCTCGTGAGCATGATACCAAAATGAGCCGTACTGGCTGTCGGAGACCGTGATCTCATAGGTATACGCAGCACCAGGAATGATTGGTCGTTGTGTGATGCCGGTAGCTCCATCGTGTTGGTTCTGGCCCCTCATATGCAGTCCGTGCCAGTGTATGGAGATAGCTTCATCGTTGAGCCCATTCTGGACGCGAATGATGAATTTGTCTCCAGGTCGGCCCTCTAATGTGGGCCCAGGGAATTGATTGTTTATAAGATAGATGCGTTTCTCAACTGCATCTGGACGTCGGATAGCTGAAGCGATTGTCCAGTTGTAGTAGAAGGTTTTCGGTGGGCGATAGACGTGGTTCTGAGGACTCAAGGTGGCATTGAAGCCACCGTCTGAGGATGGATGCGAAGCCGCCTGTGGCAACGGGGTAACATGATAGACATAGTGAAGATAAGTATACGAGAGGGCAGATATCACAAGAAGGAGAAGTGCGCTAAAGAGTTTCGTAGCCGCGGGAAGCTTTGGGATATGGGAGGAAGATGACGACGAAGCTGGGGAAATCGAAGCTCGGCTCGGGCCGAGCGCTGGCTGACTACTCCTCCGACACAATTCGACTTGCATCGTCCCAAGTCGCATCAACTGGGAGTGTCTGAAGCATCGCCCGAACCTTTGGCTCTCTTGCCTGGGCTTTTCATATGATGTGCAGTGGACTGCCCTTGGATATTCGCCTGCCTGGTTGGAATAACTAGCGCACCTGCAACATCAGCAGCCATCCCCTGAAGCGCTGCCGGTCACAACGCCAGCACGAGGCCGCATTGACTAATGTTATTCGACAAGTTAGCGACATAGAATATAGTGCTCACCAACGGACCTGCAGGGAACCGTTGTGACCTTCCTTTCGCAATTCCTCCAGCTTCCTACCAAGCTTCGACAGCCCCCGGACTTAGCACGTGTGATTCTCGTGTCCCGCAAATCCTCTCCCGCACCCGCGGACACCGGTTGCCTGAAGGCCCTGAAACTCGTTGGAGAAGGTCATCGGTGCCTTCGTGTCGAGCAGTATGGTAGTGTCTGCATCTCCAGCAGGCCAGGTAGAGCCAACTTCTCGTCACTTCAAAGTCTCCAAGCTGCGCAGCGCCCTTGTCCTGTCTTTAACAGCAGTCATCATTCTCACATGCGTATCCATCATGGTGCTTAATCAATGGTCTTTTCTTGCCCTGACTTTGAACTCTCTTCTTCCTGTTGCTTCGACCGCGGGCTCTCTGAAAGACATCAACCATGTCGTGTTGTTCATGCAGGAGAATAGAGCATTTGATCACTACTTTGGCACGATGGCGGGCATTCGAGGCTTCTCCGACCCAAACGTTCAAGTGAACCCCAATTGCCGCTCAGTCTGGTATCAAGACGTCAATGCAACCCTATCGAATGCGACGGATTACCTTCTTCCTTGGCATCTGAACTATCTGGGCGGAGACTGGGTAGAAGCCACCCAGTGTATGGTTGCCGGTGACAATGGATGGAATGGTAAGGCGATTTGTAGGCACTCGAAGAATTGATACTCATCTTTGACAAGATAATCACGCTGCACTAAACGGTGATCTCAACAATAAATGGGCGATGAATAATACACCCTGGAGCTGGGGCTATTTTAAACGCGAAGACCTTCCCGTCCACTTCGCGATTGCCGAAGGTTGGACAGTTGGCGACATGTACCAAGTATGAAAGACATCTCAAAAATAAGATATTCTCCTCTTCTTGCTGACGGGACTAGGAATCTGTGATCGCCTCAACAAATCCCAACCGAGTTTCCTGGGCTTCTGGCTCCATCAACGCCCCAGGGTCTCCTCAGTCTCCAAGTGAAGGCGGCATGACGATCGACAACAACGAACTTCCAGGCTGCGAAGGTACAAATCTCAATTGTTACCCCCTCAAATGGAAAACAGTCCCCGAATTTTGGCAAGCAGCAAATGTGTCCTGGCAAGTATATCAAAACACGGACAACTTCGACGATAATCCGCTAGCATGGTTCGAACAGTACCAAACAGCACCTCCAACAAGTCCCTTGTCAACTAGAGGAATCTCATTCGCACACAGTCTAGACAACTTCTATGCTGACGCTATGGCTGGAACCCTCCCGCAGGTTTCCTACATCATTGGTCCCATGGAACTTAGCGAACATCCACCTTTCCAACCCAAAGACGGCGCCTGGCTCCAGAAGAAAGTCGTTGATGCCGTGACCAAAGGCAAGTCCTACCAGGACACCGTTCTCATCATCTCCTACGACGAGACGGGTGGTTTGGGTGACCACGTCACGCCGTACCACTCCCCCGAAGGCACTCCAGGCGAGTGGGTCCAGGATCCCTACGGGGAATTTGGCCAGGTGTATACAGGCCCTGGCTTCCGTCTCCCATTCTACATCATCTCGCCCTGGACGCGCGGCGGGAACGTATTCACGGAACACGCAGATCACATCTCGCAGATCAAGTTCGTGGAGGAGTGGCTTGCGGTCAAGGGCTACAACGTCACAAGCGACCAGATACCCGCTTGGAGGAGAGCGCACATGTCGGATCTGGTCAAGGCGTTTGATTTCTCGAACCCCGATTTCTCGATCCCGAGTATTCCGGACGCGGAGACGCCTCATTCGACTGCGGGACAGTATGATGGATATGCTCGGTGCGAGGCCACGTACCCGACGCAACGCCCGCCTGTGCCGTATGGAAAGCAGGCTCCATCCACTTCCCTTGTTTCCGAGGAAGGATTCAAGGTCGTCAGGGGTCAATTGACTGAGGGTCGTTACCTCGTTTTCGAGGCCTCTGGTTATGCTCTCACCAACAATGGAACTGTGAGCGCCTCGAATGCGACCAGTAAGCATGATGCTAAAACTCAGCGGTGGGTCATTCATCAAGTCGAGGCGGGCGGCGATCAGTTCACTCTGAGTAGCGCTGTAGATGGGAAGTTTATTGGGGCAGGGTTGAAGCTTGTCAGCGGAGCGGGCGGGGCGCAGGTCTTCAGTCTTACTGATCTTGGAAATGGGAAGGGATATTCGATAAAATCGAAGAATGGTACCTACATTGGAATCAGTTCGGACGGAAAGATCGAATTGGGGGCCAGTCCAGTCGGCTTTAAGCTGTTCAGTGTTACGTACAATGACTAATGCCGAAATCCGACATACTTTACTCCTCATAAGCACGAACAAAGTTTCACAATGTGCAATCATTATGGACTTGAAGTAACGTTAACCAGAAAGGCCCAGGGGCCAGAAATGTTGATATTCCTATCCTACAGTCTAACTTCTCTCCCTCATGAAAAAAACTAAAACTCCGAATGTGTTTTAATATGCATCTTCTCCAACAAATTATACCTATGCCAAAAACTCCTATACCTCTTCCCCCAAACAAACACCACAGGCGCACTAAGACTAAGCGCAAACCCCAACCCACCCCAAACATAGAAGACCGTCGCCGGCCCCGCCGTCGCCGTCCAATCATTCACGAAGTAGCTGAAGCCGTAGAAGAGGAAGTTCTTGTACACCATAGCGATGATGAAGATCTCCGACGACATGTCGCGGAAGGCGTCGATGGCATAGGCCGAGGTGGAGATGGTGGCGCAGACAATGCCGAAGAGGTCCATGCCGTGCATTGTTGCGGTTGCGTAGTAGGAGGCGTGTTTTTGACATAAGTAGCCGAAGGCGCAGAGGCCGACGCCTGTTAGGAGACTGGGGATCATTGCCTATGATTTTAGGATTAGAAATCGGTCTTGAAGTTATGAGGGGTTCCTACGCACGAGAAGTCTGTATTCTGGTTCGTATACTCCGTTGTTCTTCTTTGCAGCCCACTTGATCATTGGGTCGAGAGTGAAGCCTAAAATGGTTGCAGCAAGTAGTCCGCCCAAAAAGGGCCCCAGACTAAGATAACCTACGCCCGATGCCGTGAGGTTATAGGGTGGGTATTGGAAGATTTGAGCTAGGACGTAGGACTGAGCTACAAAGAGCGCGGTTAGAGTGCCGGAGACTATAACAACCCAAAGAACAGCAAGGTTAAGGAGGACCGCGAAGGGAGCTACAAGAAGCTGAAGTAGATTGTCATTCGAGTACGTCCCCGTAAATATGGCAAGCTCCTGCACGAACGTCTTCTTTGGCGGGATGGGACGGGTTGGTGTAGTGGTCTGGATCTTCTCTAGGTCTTGCGATTCGCCTTTTCCTCGCATATGTTGTTCCTCCACCGCAGCAAGACCTTTTAGATCTGTGTCGGCCAGCTCGTCGATATCGTATCGATGGTCCCGGTTGTAACTCGTTTCGGGAACGAAGAAGTATAAGAGAATGGTCTCAAATGCCGTGAATGCAATCAACATGTGGAACAGGTACTTCCAACCCAGGTTTTGGGTGACGGGGCCAACGATGACGGCGGAGAAATTGGATGCAGCGCCTAGAATGAATTGCATTATGGTCATATATATCCCACCTGAAGACAGGTCAACCCCGGTACTTCTAAGAAGGGGAGGAAGGCTTACGCTGATGGACGAAGAAGAGGTCACCGATCATGGAGATGACCAAGCTCTCAAAGGCGGATCTATCATAGAGTTAGCACGCTAAGCTTCATGTCATGTCAATGATGAGAGACAAACATTGATCCACCCTGGATGATACGACCAGCCAAAAGTCCATTGTAGCTGTTGGTTGCGCTACAGATAATGCTCCCAAGAAGACCAAGCGTTGACGAGACAAGTAGCAACGGTCTTTTCCCCCATTTGCGAGAGAAAGCTGACACAAGTGGACCGGATGCTGCCGTGACCAGTAGCATATAACCCGAAATTTGCGTGATGGATCCAATGGGCTTGCCTAAGGCAAGTGAAACGGTCACCAAGGCGGGAGAAAGAAGTGGTGCAAGAACTGAGGCATAGAGGGTTGATCCCAGACCGATTACGAGAATGATGACGATCTTCTTCGAGCTTGGCCAATTCAAGGGATCATTGGGGTCCTCGGAACTAGTTAGAAGTCAGTCATGGCTCTTGACCAGTTGCTGTATCATCATCATACGGTTGAGGCACGAGCACGATGTGGGAGTCCCTCCCAGTGCCATGCTTTAGTCCAATCGTGGCGTCTACATTTTCGGTGTGCTCCTCGTTGAGAATGACAGTTGCTGGCACGTGTGGGAGCTTAGAATCCTCTAAGATTCCAAGGAAACCCATGATGGTAGACGTGTCCGTGAGCGAGGCAAGGGAGATGGAGATGGGCGATTGAAGTTGACGAAGAGTAGCAAAGGAATCCGAGCAGGATGTGCACCGCTACCAGACAGCTGGGATTCAAGGGTGCATAGGGGACAATTTAACATGATCAGCGATGCGAACTATCCAAGACGCCCGGGCCTTGGAGAGAGTGGGCCTGTCCATCCTACTGTAAGGATCCAATTTTTTTATCATGTGGGGAACGCCAACTCGGGCCCCAGGCCCCACAACCATGGTCGATGAGAGTTGCACATAGGAGTTGATTGACCATTCCTCAAGTCGATCCTTCTAAGTGTTGTGAGCGTCGAGAATGAACGCTGCGCTTCAGGGGTGCTGGCGGATACGTGACACAGCTTTCCTGCGAACGCGTGGGACGTGGTTGACTTTTGACAGCATCGTCGGCCCTAGGGACACGCCTGCAATTAAATGCCCAGCATTTGTTCCACTTCCCCCATATTTACCCCGCACCCGACAACTCGAGAGTGATGAACTTTCTCTGCACCATGCAATGGAAACAGCCACTATAGACATATTGGAGTACAAGTACAAGCAGCGGTGTCGACATTTGGTACGGTGTAGTGTTCCACGTGGATACCCAGCGAGGCCGATTGGGACGAGTCTGGAATACAACGATTGCCATTGACTTTCTTGCCATAAGAAAAATTAGAAAATAAAAAACAAAAAAAGGATTTGTATGCGATGTGCATGTCAATATTGTCTTAGAGATATTGCGATTTTGAGATTGAGCGGCAAGGAGCAAGCAACGCCGTTGATTGATCGAAGAAAACGCCTCCCATGACCCATTTCCGTGAGAGTAAAAGAAACACTTACCTTTCGCAGCACCATGCCAGAGTCTAGGTGCTTAAAGACGCCTGAAAATGTCATCCTTGCACATCTCGACTTCCGGCCATAAAGCCAACAGCAGCTTTGACGAAATCCAGTGCAACATCTAATTCCTCCTCGCTCCTAGGTGCATAGATCAATACATAATTGACTGGCATCGTGAAGCCAGTAAGTTTCTTCAACACTTTAACGCCATCCAGCCCATGGCGTTGACCCCAGCCAGCCTCAATGACCTTCTTGCAGTCCGGGGGGCTCATGACTACGTGTAGAGTGCCATCCAAGCCGGCATGGACGTGTGCTATCTCCCCTCGGGTCTCTTGTGCAACTGCATGGCGCATCCGACCACTCGCTACGAACATGCCCTTGTGTTGTCGCTCATGCACGCTTTGTTTGATCTCTACTAGCCCCTTCTCTTGCAGTGTTCTGCCCAGCTCCTCGAATCGCTCGATCAATTTCTGCTTGACGTCGTGACTGGGAAGTTGGTCTAGCTGTCTCTGGGGCACAGGATGTGGTCCAATCCTCGGCTTAGTGCCATTTCGCGGTGGTGGGAAGGAATCAGGGAGGTATCCGGCTTCTTTCGCGAGAGGAAGGTTCGGGTCATCGTAGACGGCCAGTGAGAAAGGCTCGCGAGATATTGAACGAAGCACGACTGTGCTGATGAACCAACCTACGACATTGTAGGGTATGCCGCCGGGACCGTAGGAGAGAAACGTCAGATAGTCGTTGCGGGCGATGGGAAAGGCAATAAGCACAGCGAGACTCGAGAGGGATGCGGTGCGGTGGGCTTGAAGCGTCTGGTAGATTGACGAGAGGTTAATTCGAGACGTCATGTTAGTGAGTGTGGTTGAAGGTTTCACCTCGCAGCCAAGTCGTGGATGGATGTAGGCGAAGCAATGACAAGGTGGGACGAGTACTTGAGTATGCTGGAACCAGCTTCATGTCATGACCCGTCGTTACGTCGTTAGTGACAAGAGAATGCTGGAGCTGGGTCGGAAGGTTGGAGCGCTTTGACACTTTGCGGGGCAGTTCCCGCCATAAACGCCCTGAGAAGCTCTGCTTCTGAGATGAAACGTAAAAGATCTGCTTTTCATTGAGAAGAATTTCTTCTGAAAAGCTCTACTTCTCTCATCAATTTTGAAAAGTCAGCGATCAGATGTGTTTGGTGCACGCTCTCGTTTACGCATTGTAGAATAAAGATAATGGTACAAGGCCCTCGTTTATCATACAGCATCTCGAACTTGACCTTTCCTCGTGAGGCCTCAGATGACCTGGAGCCCTCTCGGAATTGGCCTATCGTTGAGAAGAAGGAGATTGGAAGAGATTTAAGGGTATGGAAAGCAGGAATCGGGCTAAAATTAATATGTAGAGTTGTGCAAGGGGTCGTGAGAAGTAGACTAGTAAAGCTTTGAGCCATCGTAGGCCATTGTCGGCACGATGAAGGCCAGCTGCTTTGGTCCAGTAATGGACTGGACTGGACTGGACTGGACTACCCAATTCTTCTGCTATTTTAAGTCCAGTTTATTTAAAGTGGTATTTGGTCTAGTCTACAAGGTTTGTCATCAGTAGTTAATAAGCTATTCCTTTACTTTACTTAAGTATATTAAGTGGAAAATCTACTTTGCTTGCCTCTCTAAAGCCTTATATATTAGCACTTTCCTTTCTATAAGGCTCTCTAAGCCTAAAAAAACTACTTGTTAAATTTGCTTTGCAGGTTTAGGGCAGTCGAAGGCTTTCAAGCTCGCCCCGAAGTGCTTGCACACTCACCTACATGTATCAAATCAGAGTAGTACAAGAAAAACATAAGAGGTTGATAGATGTTTAGGATGTCTGGGCCCAGATCGACAAAGAAAAGCATGAGAGTCATCATGACAAATATAGTGAGTTGCATCTTCATCATGGATTCATTTCGAACGATCCCAAAAAACAAGCTTCATCTCAGATGACCAAGGTACCACAGCCTATAGTTCCTAACACAACTGTCTTTTAGTACCATTTTAGTACTATTCTAGGACCAACCCAGTTACCGAACGGGCAAGAACTCTGTCATGGACCAAGACCAGTCTTCTTCACACGCACTTCCGTTGAATGTAAGCCGACAGCTTTCCCACCATACTAAAGGAGTTTGCTGCTTCCTCGCATCCTTGGGGAGTTGGGAATGCCCACTTGTGCTCTTTCATGAACTTTTCAATGCTAAGGTCCATAGCCTCGCCCATTCCTTTCAACTTTTCCAAAGAGTCCTGTGTCGACGACTCTCCATCATCTTCCGGAAGTATTGGTGATGACACCCCGACTTCTCCCACCCGATAACCGAAATTGGTCTCGTCGAAGTTAACCTGGAAGCCTTCTGCATGCCATACCTCCCTCTCCGTTTCGAACTCCGCAAACGTAGAAAGGTCTGCTAATGTTGTGTGCTTGAAGTGACCGTCGGTGACGAATTCAAAAAACTTCCTGACGACATCGCCGACTTCTTCCTTGCCCTCGAATGCTGTGAAGAACTGAGCATTAGCAATGCCACCGTTCGTCCGCATTTTAGCCTGCCAATTGCCGTTCCGCATTCGGACGTAGATTCCCGATCGATCCAGTAACCGCTCCCGATCGAAGTAGATGTCGTGGATCACTGTGGTACCCCCTGGCGTTAGGGACTGGAAAGGAGTCTCCCCGGTATTTGCTCTAAATCGGGTCAAGGATACACCGTCGGGTCGGAATCTCCGTGCGACTTCAAGAGTTTGGTGAAGAAATGTCAGAGATTTGGAGCGTGGTTGGTGCCACCGAAGCGTAGCCAGTGGGATCTTGGACGCCATTGTTGGGAGGGAGATGAGAAGGAGGGAGGATAATTCGAGATAAGTGGTTCTTAAATACGTTGTTTGGGGAGTGACCTCCCGCAATGACCCCGGATTTCACCATTTCAGCAGCACGTGCCCGGCCGATCTTCTTCACGATAAAACTCACTTTCACCTTTCACCTTCGAGCCCAAATCCTTCCTTTTCTAGTAACTGTCGCGAAAAGTGTCAATTCCTGACCTGGACCCTGAAATGGAGCTCCAATCATTTTTCGAGCGCATTTCAGCCTTATGTTACCTTCACACCGTCGAGCGGCACCGCACGTGAATCACCAGGCGTAGAACAGGTACGTGCATGTGAAGTTTGATGATTGTCCCTAGGAGCATGAGTACATTTCTAGCGACTGAAATTGCATTGTGCAACACTTAGCAAATTACTCCGTCTGATCACTAACCACTATACCCTTGATGTCCAAGGTGCCACCCTTCACCAAACTCGGGCTCACTCACAGGTTTGTCCGACAACATCTTGCCAACCCTATAAGTTCCCAGCTTTTCCGCAACCTGCTCGATAAGTTCCTCGAACGTTTCCTCTTCATCCCGGCTGGTATCAATCTGTTTCTTGTCCCTAGCTTTTCAGAGGAGGAAGTTGCTGTGGAGTAAACATTGATTCGATCAGACTCTCCACATATAGTGCCAGGATGTGAGCGGAGCACCACTCGAAATAAGCGTAATTATAAGTACGGATGAAAAGACCTAAACGAAACAGTATAAATGTTTGATTAGGGCAGCTCTTTCGGACAGGCTTTCCGTAGGGTTCTTCATCATCGCGATGAATCTTATGCTTTCCAGGCTCGTCCCGTGGCTAAACATCCCAAAGATGCTATTCAATTCGTATGTTTGTGATACTTTGGTTTGGTGCCCTGCAGGTGACTCCCTACCAACAGTGACTGCGCCCGCTTTCCAAAATCGCAACTTGAGAAAGATCTGACAGTTTCGCTGACTGTCAAAAATCTGAACCGTTGGCGCATTTGCCAGAGGAACACTTCGCACATTCTCCTTAGTGCAGCTAAGCGCAAAGACGAACGTGAGGGTAAGAAGCCTTGGCCATGTGATGAAGGCTTCATTTTCGCGGAGAGATTAATTTAGATGTTGCCCTGGGGGTTGCAAGCTCGCTCGTGTATCGCAACTAAGAACCAAATGGATGCGTGAGGGCTTTGGATATCATCCAACGAGGCATTTCTTAGTTAGGAGGGACTTCTTTCATGCTGTCGTGAGACGCTTGGTTGATTTAGATTGGGGAGAGAAAGTTGAAGAATTGAGAGAAAACATAGATACAAATGATGTTGATCGCATTATGCAAGCACAAAGTGAGGCGAGGAGTTGTATTGACGTTAAAGGTTGAAGCGTGCGAAAACTGTCTAGTTGCCTGTTTGGCCTTACCTCAGGCTTGCAACACTTCCAGTGCCAAGACGAAACGTTCTTGATACACCAGCTCTTAACATGGCAATCTATTCTCCCTTCCCTCGCTAAACAGAGCTGTGCTCGTCGACTACCTAGTCTTTATCACCTTTTAATATTCTGATACCCCAACTTTTGCCCTTTCAACTTCAATTCCTTTTTGATTCCTACCACTCACTCTTTAGCATACACAAACCGCATCAATGTCGTCCTCAGAACTCGTCGCTCAGACAGTGCAAGCTGTTGCTCTCAGCGCTGTATCCAACACCCTCGCGCAAATCATATCCTCCTACAAAGACGATGTATGGCATCTTCCTCCTCCGTCGCGACAAGCTAGCTAACTCAATTCTTGCCCCAGACATCATTTTCCCTAAACCTCACCCAAATCCTCAAATTCTGCCTGTTCACCGCCCTCAACACACCTCCAAATTTCATCTGGCAACTCTTCCTCGAAGACCAATTCCCAACCTTCCCAAAGTCCTCTCCACCTCCGCCCTCCGAAAAGCCTAAGCCCAAAGCCGCCGAATCGAAACCCCGCCCTAACTTCCTCAATGTCGCCAAAAAGTTCCTCCTAGATCAGACCGTGAGCGCCGTCTTCAACACCCTACAATTCGTTGCCTTCATGGCCTACTTCAACAACATGGACAACTCCGGCGCGCTGAAGGCAAATTCATGGACGCCAATTAGAAAAGAGATGAGCGAGAAGTTTTGGCCGCTGCTGAAGGATGGATATAAGCTTTGGCCTGTATTCTCGCTGGTTAGTTTCTTATGGATACCGGTCGAGAAGCGGATTCTTGCTGGCGGCGCTGTTGGTATTGGATGGGGAATTTATCTCAGCTTGATTGCGGATAAATGAGTGAGCGATTTTCAGGCAATGGCAACTCGCTTCTGATGAGATTTCGTGGAGGGAAGCTGTAAGATATGCGATATGACCAATGATTACGGGCAACATGGATTTTGGTGCATTCAGCATTGGGCATTCATCAACGGAGCATTGGGATTGCATTGGAGCGCTGCTCCAGGTATTGTACACATATCTACCCATCAAATGGCTATTTTGTTCATGTGCATGATGGTTTCTGATTGCCACTGCATCCAAAGTGAGATCTTCCTCCCCAGATACCTGCCTAGACCACAAGATTTGGAAAGGGGGAATGGCGGATGAAAGTGGTCGTAGCTATTTTCAAAATACTCGATGAAAAGAAGAGATTGGTACTGCTCAACAACGCGTAAGCGGTTGAAAGCTCTCACTGTAGTTTGATTTCATTGTATGATGTAACGGTGTCTCTTCGATTTCTCTTCGCAATTTCCTTTTCGTTGTGGTTCTCTTTGGTTTTGGTACGCTATCGTCACTGTTGACGACGATAAAAGTCAGTATGAGGCGACCATTACCAGGGGGGAAGGTCCTTACTTCTATTTTGTTAAGAGACTAATTCCACCTTCATCGTTGCAGTCGCTCATCTGATACCGTCTATATCCCATTACCGCCACCACCAGTATCCCGTACCACCACAGTCTCCGTTTCTCATTCACTTACATACTTTCCAAGCAGCATACCCACTTCCACCTCCTCTTGATTCCTCATTACCCACCGCCAGGATATTTCATCTCAGCTTATCGCTGTAGTCTATACACGTCCACCATGGCACACGGTTGGGATCGCCCTGCGGTAGAAGACGTGAATATTCAAAGAGTCCGAAAGAAAAATCGACTGCTTCCCAGATTATGGCGCAAGACGTGTCAAATACTGAGCAGACTCTCCAATCGGCATTGATGATCGCGGGCCGCTATCACCGAAGTTAAGCATCATGAACCACATCCCAATACTAATACCATATTAACTCCATTATAGTGGATTTCCGAGTACGCCTCCAAAGTAATTCTTCATTGAGGTACGAAAAGCGTGTGAAAGGATGAACGATTCGATGGAATTTACGCTTGAGGGATTCTGGAGGTAATGGTGTTTGCGTTGGGAGGGTTTCTTGCTAGGGGTTTTGAGGTTTTGAGGTTTAGAGAGATTGAAGAAATTGTGGTTGTTCTAAGGTCAAAGATAGGTAGTGGGGATTATTTGTTGCCATTAGTCAAGTTAAGTATAACATTAATCGCTATTTGGGTGGCGAGCAAGGAATGGGGCTTTCGGTTGGATGTTGATTGAGCGGCCGCCGAGGGAGCTGTCACTGTGCCTTAGATGCTTTTGATAGAGAAATATAAGTGAAGACTTGCTGTGAGAATATGCTCGTATCCGATCGAGGGTATTTTGAAAACGGTCTGGCGACCAGAAAAATTTATCTGACTAGCCGGAGAAATTGTATGGCCGGTCACAAACTTTTTAGGGCTGGTCAAAAAAAGGCTTGGAATCCGTGAATGCGACTGCATTGAAGGTTATGTAGTATGATACATGCATCCCTTAACTGGGTGGAGGCCTCGAAGCCAATGATACGTAGTATCAGAGATAACATATGAAGTGAGTATTAAACTCTTAACATGTTGTGAAAGAAGTCAGGGAGGAGAGCGCTGCAATGCGCCGTCACAAGAGATAGACAGTAACTGCTTACCAAACCCTCCGGAACTCACCTACCCACTCAACGCTTCAATCCGCCCATAGCCTCCTTGAATGTTCTGAGACCCTTCTCGAGCGTCACCTTGCGGCTTTCCAGATGGTCACGTTGGTGGGTGATCTCGGAAGGTTCCGCGCATACGAAAGCGATTTCCTCGTCGGAGAAGCCGGCGATCACCATTGGTGAGAGGATGTTGTCTGGTAAGGTGTTGACCAGATGACGTTCGATCACTTGTTTGGTGATGGCGTGAGTGAAGTATTTCAATTCATCCTATGAATTGTACATTAGTAGATGACAGGATGAGATTGATTTTGGCACTAAGGAAATACTTTGTAGTAAGCACGCTGATTATCGAGTGCCTCCTCGGACGAAAACTTGTCCATGTCTTGCTCAATGCCACTCGTCATATGCTGCTCAAGCATTCCAGGATCGACATACATGTGGGCAACACCATCAGTGGTCACGGAAATCTGGCATGCCTCCTTCGCCTTGGAGACGACTTTCCCATACTTTGTCTGGCGTTGCTTTTGGATAGTCGTCGTAAAGTAATGGTTGTACGTTGAAGGATGGCGATCTTTATCGAGCAGTATGTAGGAGAGCTCTTTGCGACCAGAGACGAGTGAGGCCTCGAGGGCGGCATCCATGGATATACTTACGAGACGAGATTGGATCTCTGGTGTTGTGGTATGCTGGAGGACAAGGTCCACGAATGTCTTGCAAGCGTCTGCAACCTTGTCAATGTGACTGGCGGCCAATTCCTTCCAAGGCTGAGACTGTTCCCAGAAGAGTTGGCTGATTAGCATCGGGTTGAAATTGCCAGGCAATTCACATCCACGAGATCGCTCCAGAACCTTTTGAACCCATGAAACGGCTGCATCTCGACTCATTGACGTTGGTTTAGGAAGTCCGATATTTTCGTCATCATCCAATTTCTCAAGTTGTTCTTGGGCTTTGTTTGCCTCCGCGACATCGACATCGTCATCACCAGGTCCAGGAGCAATTGCAAATTTGTGACCTCGGAGACGTATATTTTCGGCAAACTTGAAATTGAAGGATTGAACAACTGCTCGAAACCTACGAATGTTATCCAGGGAGTCCACTGGAGCATCCATATTTACGCCGCCGAAGAATGCATTGTCGTAGTGGCCTTGAACAGCGGCTTTCAGAATGTCATGAATCTTCATGCTGATTTTAGTGAGAAACATTCTCTGCTCCGATACCGTTCCTCTCTTCTCACCAAGGCGGTCAAGATGGTCAACAGTCTCTTGAAGCTTGGCACTCAGTTCATCTTTCAGACTCGGCAACTCTTTGACGAGGTGGTCGTGCAATAGTGCGCTCAATCGTTTTCTCAACGCCTCAATTCCAACGATATCTCGAGGTAGATCACGATATCGACCTTTACCAAAGAACGCACGTTCCGCATCGTTACGCTTTGCAAAAGAGAAGTGCTTCTCTTTTTCGGAACGGTTCTTGAGAATATGCCATCCTCGCTCGAAATAGATGTCTTGATTTTGGGCGAGTTCAAGCCAGGCTAGCTCATTCTCGGTTCCTTCGTGAAGATAGTCAGGTTTCGTGATAATGCCGAGCGTACGACGACCATCTTTATCAATCTTCTGGCAATAGTCTAAGATAATTTGGTTGGCGAAGTCGTTCTTCGCCGAAACGACGGCGAGGATGATGGTGCGTGGATTATTCATGTACTCTTGAACAAGATTGAGTATGAGCTCCTTGTCATGCTCACTCTGAGCCTTATTTGTGGTATGGATAAGACCCGGAAGGTCGACTAATGTCCTGAAGTCATGCGTTAATGGTAGCTGTCAAATATCTTAGAGACATCTTACAGCTGGGGCCTTGTTGGTCCACTGATCTCGATGGAGAGAACATCACGTGAGAATGCTCTAGAATCTCCAACTTTTCCGAGACCCATGGCGGTTGTTGCCTCTTCGATAATATCTGGAAGTTGACTGAAGTCGGTGATAGATCTAGTAAAGGCTTGAAGCTTGTCCTGCTCCTCCTGGGGACGTAATTTGTCAGGCGTAATACTGGTAGTGATGGAGGAGTCGAAATGCCGTCGCAGTACAATTTCGGTCGCGAAACGGGTGCAGAGGTTTTCCTTTCGCGGGAACGGAATCTCAGTGATCGCTTCCAACACTGAACTCTTTCCGGAAGATTGATCTCCGCAGACAACAAGTTGAGGTAGTTCTACGATGCCACTGAGACCTGTACGTCTGAGTCGATCGACAATATCCATGATTCGGCGCTGATTGTCTCCCTGAAGAGCCTCGAGTGAACTCGTCGTGACAGCATTGGGGTCCATTGACTCTGGGGTTAGCTCTGGGAGTAGCTCTGGAGTCAAGACGACTGGTGAAACCAGACGCGAATCATCCTGCTTAGATGGGCTATCTTGGTCTCTAGCCATGATGATTTTTGGCGTGCAGTGAGAAAGTAAGTGGAATTGGTCTTTGAGATTGATAGAACTTGACGTTTCTTTAGCTTCCTAAATGAAATGTGAATGAATTGGTATTTGAAATGGTGAGGAGGATGAGCAATTTATATACTGAATGTTGTGAAAGCGCTTAGTACCAGGCAGCAAAAGACAAGCGGCGAAGAACAAAGAAAGCTGAAAACCTGAAACGAGGTTCGAAAGAAAATGTCTCAACCAGCATATGACACGAACAAATGAGATGAATGCTTCCATGGAAAGATGGAGATCATTCCAGGGTTTGCGGGATGGCAGTGCTGCCATCTACAGCAAACAAAACTTACTAGAGGCTTCCAGATGTCGTTCTGGTGAAGATGCCAATGAATTCTAGACGGAATGACTGGTGAGTGTTGCAGCATTGATTTGAAACTGTGCCGTAGGGTGAAGACTCCGCCGCACAAGCCTTGTGGTGGCTGCCGTTCAGCAGGGTCAAAACCAAGAGTTAGTCTGAAGCGGAACAAGATCCACGAAATGCGTGAGCGGCAAATTGTCGTGCGGTACGCTGTAATGATTGTCTTTGAGACCTGCACAAGATTGAGTGACAGTTGGAGGTGAGGTTGTGCGTGCGAGCGACGGAAGGTGTTAATTTCTAAAATGGGGCTGAATTATTTTAGGACTAGTCTAAAACTAGATCCTTGCCTCACCTCCTCACCCTCATGCACTCCTCTCAGCAGAGATATATACACATGAGCTTTCCGAACAGTCACTATAAGCAGTTCATTCCTGATCATAACTATATCTGCTAAACTCAGAAAGACCCACGACGCGATGTCGCCACCCCATGGCCATTATACTTCCGCCTGACACCCAAGTTGGCACTTCACATCAGAGAAGTCCTTCCTGATATATACCAAAACAAGCCTTACCGTAACTCCGGAAGTGAGCTCATGGAGGTATATTGTCTGAGCTTGGAACTGGCCTATTTCATAACTAGATGGCAATGTAACCCATTACGCTTACATTGATTCGCGAGTCCGCTTAAGCAAGGTCCTGGGAAGAATAATAGGATCTCCAATACTTCGCTCAGAAGCTTGTTACGGGATTAATACTATTTAGCAGCATCAAAACTGCCCCGGTCACATTGTCTCAATTTGTCGCGCCCTTTGAAAACCATGAGAAGGCGATTTTAGCGGAAAAGTAGATTTCCGCGATTCCTTAAATCAAAATCATAATTAAGGACGTTCCGGCACGGTCTAACGCTGTAGCTACACCCTGATTCATACAGATTGGAACGCCGTACATCAAAATCAATCAAAGCCACATTCTGAATCACCAGCTAAATATTCCCACGTCGAAAACCTTACAACTCCAATTCAACTTCACGATGACTCAGGTATTCCCAATTTTCTCAGCAATAATGCCCACTATTCTAGGGACCACCATACGGCTGGCAAGGAGCCATCGCTCCATCGGCGGGTAACTTTTGGTATCGAAGACTTGCTGCTTCAAGGCTGCGGTACTTGATTGTGGTTGAGCACCGGAGGCTTGAAGTTCTGTGGCTTGAGTGCGGGTTTCCGTTTTATGCGGCTTGCTCTCCGTCTAGTACAAGCTGTCGAATTTGAACACATGAAGTAGGCGCTCCTTGAGCTCATGTTTGTCTTCCTCATCTTGAGCTTGAGGTAGACAACTTGCGTTTCAACCGGTGAGCCCAACTGCTGCATGCGTGTTGATATACGCCAAGACGACGTGATCCTAGGATGGTCTATCTCTCCATAGCGAAGGCTGTAATGGTATCAGAGACGTCTAGATGCCAATTCTGATACGGTACAATGGCACTGCATTGACATGGCTAATCATCGTCGGTAGTAACGCAAGTTTATATGACGTTAGTGAAGGGGAGATGGGTGCCTTAGAAAATGGATGGGATAATGATGTCGGTGTGATACTTTCCGGCATGTCCACTGATAGATATTATATAACTATTAACATGTTAGACGTTAGACTTTTTCTAGCTGTTGACATCTAAATATTTGTCAAGGTCCGTGCGTTTCACTCCCGTGAATGAAGACTTCGCGGTTTTCAAAAGCGATTCCCAGAGACTAGTCATGACATTCTTCGGATCTTTTCGCATCAAGGAAATCAACCTGTCTCTAACCCAACTCTACAGCGACCCCACCCCAATCTCCGAAGTTCGTCTCTCCTCCACCTAACCAAGTACGGAATCACCACAACCTGACAGCACGCCATGCCACCCAAAAACGATCAGATCACGGCTCTCGAAACCCAGCTCGAGCGCCTCAAGAGCGACTTCGTGCAGCAAGCGGAGAAAGACTTCCAAACCATCAAGACCCTTGCGATTGCTTTAGGACACGAACACCAGAGCAAGCTTCGATTGAAGAAAGAAAACAAAGGCTTGAAGCGGCAAGTGCGCAACCTGCGACGTAGTAATCCTGGCGATGCATCGAGTGGCTTATCGCAAGCGCCTTCTCACACCATCTCCCAACCGCCCCGATTCCCAGACGGATATTCCCTTCAAGCTCAAACTATCCCGCAACATGGCTTTCGTCCTCCTATCTCATCATACAGTCGTCATCTAAACCCAACACCCGACCAACCCTCTCCATACGAGTATAATACTAACTACAGAATCCAAAAGGAAATGCAAAAAGAGATAGCAAAGGCAGCGATCATCCTCCCGGATTACGATCCTCGCTCACCTCATTATCCCGAATACTTGCGCAACTTCATGGACAGTAAGACTGTGGGAAACGAGGTTGAGATTGGAGAGGATGCTGCGTTGGATAGACGCTTGTTAAGCGCATATTCGGCCACTCCTGTGCCTGTTGACGCTAGGCAAATTCCGTCATCGGCCCCGACAGGTTCTTTTGGGAAGCGTCCTCTGTCTGAGGAATACGATCTACGAGTTCATAAATTTGGGCGGCTTTCTAACGAGGATGAAGGCCATAAAGATCGGTCGAAAGTACCCAGCTCCAGTGATCTTCATGCAGGACTGGACTGAATGAGAAGCCTTCAGGCAGCTGACGATGTATCTACGCTGTGCTTAGCCGGTTCGAATGATATATAGAAGATGAAGACATCAATCCGGTCTCTCAGAAGATTGTTCTGAGTTTCTACTGTAAGCGCTACATCTAGCTTGGCTACGCGACCTGACTGCCGGGGTTTGGTGCTTCAAAAGTCGTAACGGAGTCTCCCATTTGCGTGGTGGCGTTTTCTCGGCTTGTTCCAATGCTCATAACCTTTTCCTTCCTCTTGATTTTTCTTATCTTACTTGGTCAGCGTTGCTTGACGGAGAATGTTCGGTTCTCAGTGTAGTGGAGTGACCGAAGCGTGCGTCTGTGATATTCCTAATTACACGTGTTGTGAATGATGTTGAACTATCGTCGTTTTTGTGAGATCCTGGAATCAGTGTCTTTGGTTACTTTTCCACAACCCATCGAGCCGCAGGGCCCTAGATCTGATTCTATCCACCTTTAATCAAAGTCTAAGCCATTGCTGGGTGTCCGCACATTCGATGACTCCGACGCCTATTATTCTTCCAATGTGTGCTAGCTCAGCCTTGAACCACGATTGCTGCTCGGCGTCCACGCCTTCGAGGCTCGAAGCAATACTCAAAGGCCATACTGTCAGAGCAGCCATATAGGGCTTGATCTCATCATTCGCGGTTAGCGTGATCGAACTATCTGCGATCTTGAATCTTTGGAGACAGAAGGGTACGCTAGATGCAAGATTATCTGCCATCAGTTTCAAGTGAGTGGAGCATTCCAGCTGCTGTTGCTCGAGAGCCAAGTCATCAGATTGATGACGATTAAGTTGAAGGATCCTCAGCCGTAGACTGTTGGTAAGCATCCTCGTAGCAAAATAATGATTCCAGAAGGCGGCGTATGCGGGACTTTTGTAGCTATAAATCATCGAGGAATAAATATGTGGCCTGGGCCAGGGACATGGGTCTTCGAGAAGGTGTTGCTGATAGAACCAATCGCCAGGAATCTGAGCGGTCCAATTTTCCAACGCGTTATCGATATCTTGTGCCTCCTTATCAAACTCCTCAGCTCTTGAAATCACTTCTTGAGAACTTGTCCGTGAGCTACCAGCTTGCTGAAGGAGCGTGCACAGTTGGTGACGGAGACCAGCAATTCGTACGTTGATGCGGTCATAGTCAAGTTCCAGGCCATGCTCGCCGAAAAGACTTCCATCCAGCATCCATTCCGGCAATTCGAGATTCCTCATCAGAGCGGATCTCATTACTCCTCGTCTGGCCTGCTTAATGATTTCCGTCGCAGGGTGGCTGTAACTAAGGCGGTCTCTCCAAATCTTCAAAATTGCCTGCGCCCCATCATGATGCGAGAAGCTCTGCGGCAAGAAAGTAGATACGGTCTTCGGACTACGACTACGAGGGCGATACATTACGTCCTCGTACCGACTCATGAGAAAAATCGCAAGCAAGCAGTCGTCGATATTTCTTTCATCCAAGATAGGAATCGTCGCTTGCGCAATCCGTAGAAGCTGCTGATACTTCAAGGAAGCGTCTGTGGCCGCCGGTGGGTGCTGCTGTGTTCGTGAAAAGACCGCCAACGCCATGGATGAGATAGCAAGATCGACCATCGGACACTTCGCTCTGGAACTCCATGCAAGCACACAATCAGAAGAACTCCTCACGATACCCGGGATCTCTGTCAGTGTCTGCAAATGGCAGTGCAGGTAATGTACCAATGCTCGGGTTTGCAAATCAATCTTTGGATGCTGCAGGACAGCGCTTACAATACTACTAGACGCTGCAGGCGAGGTTGCGCGAGGTCCTCTGGGGCGTTTGGTCTTCCCACTTGCGTAGCCATTTTCGGAGTGAATCATGAAGCCAGCCGTTTTGGCACTCATCCGGAGGCATATTCGCCTAGATTTCGTACACCGCTGACAGATTGGTTTCGTATCATCGCACTTGACTCGTCGGATCTTGCAGGTGTGGCAACCTTCCCTTGGGAATGTCATAGCAGCTTTGTATTCTTTGTTTTGTGACTTGTTACGATTGTTTCGATATTGGATGGAAGTTCCATGTGTCGCTGAGTTTCTCCCGAGATGGCGTAGTCGTTGAGTTATACGTTGGTGAATCTTAACTCCGTCCGGCGTCGACGAAGCTACCTTTTAGTCTCGCGGGGTTTCTCCTGAGAAGGACTAGTTTGCTCTACTCTCGGCTAGGGAATGCTGACGCCGGGCCGATGATGTCGGTGGCAGATCTTAACTCCAACCTCCGTCGACACCATCCGCAGCCTTCCCGAGACCATTCGTCTGGTCTTCTTGGTTTCACCCTATAATGTTTGAGCATAATACATGCGCATTATTAGTGTTAAGGGCAAAGAGATTAACACCGACCTCCGCCTAACAGACTACCTGGATTTGAGTGTGGATCTCGCACATGTTTCTCCCAAAAGGGTAGAATACCTCGAGGGGCAAAAGCAAAAGGTCAGGTGGCTCTATCTGCGCGGTTTGAGATGCAAGCTATATATAATCGTTCAGGTAGACATCGCTGGAGCCTTTCAGACCAACCTTTCACCCATATTCCACTCTCCCTCGTCACTATCCGCACCGCACGTTTCTACCGTCAAAATGGGCCTCCTGTACTCACAACTCTTCGTGAAACCCGAGTACCCCACAGCCTCTTGTGCAGGCCAAACAATCATCGTAACCGGCTCCAACGTCGGTCTCGGAAAAGAAGCAGCGCGTCACTTTGCGCGTCTGGGCGCCTCCAAGGTCATTCTAGCTGTCCGTAATAGCAAAGCCGGAGAAGAAGCAAAGAAAGATATCGAAACTAGTACAAAATGTGGCCCCAATGTCCTCGAGGTCTGGACTCTTGACCTCATCTCTTACGAGTCTTGCAAGTCCTTCGCCGATCGAGTATCCAGGCTCCCACGTCTTGACGTCCTGCTGGAGAATGCCGGCGTTGCGGGTAGCAAGTGGTTTACCGCTGGAGGCCATGAACGTATGGTTGCAGTCAATGTCATTAGCACCTTCTATCTGGCTATGCTGCTCCTACCGAAACTTAAGTCCTCCGCGAAAGAATTCGGTATTAGGCCCCGCCTTGTAATTGTATCGAGCGAAGTCCACAGTAGGACGCAGTTCCCGGAATGGAAAGAACCCAATACTTTTGCTGCTCTCGATGACGAGTCAAAGGCTCGAATGGAGGAGCGCTACCCTACTAGCAAACTCCTCGAAGTCCTTGCTGTCCGGCAAATGGCTCCGAAGTTGGAAGGAACCGGTGTCATCCTTAATATCCTCAACCCAGGTTTATGTCATTCGGAACTCGCTCGTGACAGTGGCATGTTCTTGCACATTGTGAAGTTCTTTCTTGCGCGCTCGACCGAGGTTGGCAGCCGTACACTGTTTGCCGCAGCCGTGGCGGGACCGGAGTCTCATGGAAAGTACATGACTGATGCGCAAATAAATGACGATGCCCTTTCCGACTTCGTAAAGAGCGCGGATGGCGAGGAAGCGTCTAAGAAGGTCTGGAAGGAGTTGTGTGAAATTCTGGAATCGATTCAGCCTGGCGTCACTAGTAATCTTTGATTGAAATGAGGATTGTCGGGTACAGCGTTCCATTTGCACGTATCTCGTAGAACTCAAACAGGTTTTTAAAAAAAGCCACATCCATAGACTCGCAGGTGCCGTATACTTTCATTCATAACTGTTCGCAGTTTGTGACGTGCGCCTGTGGTATTACTCTATTCAGTTTATCGTAGAATGATTGTATGCAATCCAATTGACGCATTTCAGGGTTCATCCAAGCCTTCTACGTTGGCGGATATAATTGGTGCTTCTCGCTTGGTCAGAGGTATGAAGTTGTTTTGGTGAGTTTGGTCAGCTGGGCTAAGTGCGTGCCTGTCTCTCAAGGGTTTCGTTCACATTGGTAACCTAAGAAAGGAAAATATACCGACTGATCCTGTAGGTGGAAATTCGAACTACTGTTGAAGCACGCAGACAGAATATGCACTTCGCACGTGATAGCGAAGCAGGACTCTGTGAAAGGGCTTGGTCCTCGTAGAGACATGGTAAGCTTTACTTTAACCTTTTTTTAACCTTAGATAAAGCAAAAGTGTAGCTCAAGTTGGTCACAGGAATTGGAAACGAGGGTCTCGGGGCATTCAATACCAATCATGTCAATACTGCTTGGAGACATTTTGTGAGTGAAGACATGAAGCACCCGCAGAGCATTTGGCAAGGCACTGGCTATGATGGGAACATCAAATTTCTCTGCAAATCATCGACAATGGTCTTCTTCAAGATCTGTGATGAACCTAGTCTTCTTCATGCCCTCGCACCAGGCGAAGATCACAACGAAAACAATCTCAACGCCTATCCTTCCCTTCCGTTTCCACTCGCCATTAAGCGCTACTGGTTCGTCACACCCAGTTTTTGCCGTAGCTCATTGGATCGCTCAGACACCTAAGGCTACAAGCTCGCGGGCGTAAAGAGGCGGACAGATAAACCCAAGGGCGCCGACTCGCCCTGACCCGTATGTGTTCCCACTATGCGCTCGGAGGTTCATTTACTAGGCCAGCTCAAGTTTCGTTGTACACGTCAAAGTGAGCCAGCCATGCATGTGAACTTGCTTCTCTCTCAAAGAGAGTAAGCGTTGTCAGCGAGGTGTGAAAGAACCAGGTCGTCCGGTGGGTGGATCCCTTCGCCGCGAGGCAGCTAAGGATCATGCAACTTGACACGCAGGATAGCACAGTACGAAGCCCTTTGAACTAATAAGACCCGAAGGCCAACCAGGCACCATGACTACTGCTCTCTGTTCCTGCTGCCGTGCCTGACAAAGTTTGTTCGGTCCAGTACATGCTAACGCTGGGCCAGACTTAACAGCCGTATCTCGGGAGAGCATGCCCTTACGCTTCGTCGGGATGGTGAAGAGACTGTTCAACCGACTCTATTTGTTCTGAGCTAAGATCGGAGAGCTCGCGTACACGTAACGCCTGTGTGATAGCGGATCCAGCTGCTCGACCCTTGCGAGTGAGCCCCCAGTAGAAGATTCTGTGAGGCGGATGAAGAAGAAGAAGAGGAAGTGAGGGGCCAGCAAGAATTTCGTAGGCGAAAAGTGGCTGCCAAGGCACTAGGCTCGCTACGGTTGTCGTGGAGAAGGAAGTGAATGTTTATATTTCCTTAATTGTTATGGCTACGCGCAACGCGGACGCGGCTACGCGCGTGGTGAGTGAAGAATATTGACGCGACGAGATAACCCGACGTGACGGGATTGCTTTTGGCAACGACGCCTCTCAGCAGTAAAGTGAACGTGTCAACAGTCCATTCACTGCATACTGTGAACAGGGAGATCAACCACATGGAGTAATAATCCACTCCGAGTCGGACGCGTAAGAGCAACTGTAGGTGAGCAAGGAAGTTCAACGCATGATTAGGATGTCAATTGCCAAGAGTGAGCGAAGTGATTACCTACGATTTCATACTCAATAACTTGGTCTCTATGACACGAAAATTGATGGTTAAATTTGATCCTGGCCGGCGAAGCGGGAGACCCATAGAGCCAAAAGTAAAAATTGCAGATATTGATAATTTAGTCATTATTCTACCGGCTTTTTGTTCTCTCCATCCATTTTGTGGTGTTTGCATGGTGAAGTGAAGTTGCGTAGCGCGATCTTGGAGTAGCACCTGAATAGGGGCGCAATAACTGAAAGCCGTAACCTCTGCTCGACGACGATGGTAATGAATCTTTTGAAAATGTTCTCATGAAATTCATGATGCAAGCTTGATTTCAGCATTGAGCACATCGTTTTTAAAACCTTCGCACATAAGCTCTTCCAGCCGGATATTCCCTATGGTAACCCAGCCGTACCTTCACGTCCTCCTCCATCCGCGATGGACGCTATCGAAGGTCCGGATACTTTCAGGTCCAACTAAGCACCCTCAGTACATATCTACCAACTTTCAGCAGTATGGCGATTTTTAACCACCTCACCTCTGAACAGACAGAACAATTCAAACTGGCATCAGCACCTACGGACCTCTGGCAGAATGTCACCTTCTCGATTTGATATGATTCCATCAAATCCTCTCAGGCTTTCGGATCACGATTCACCAGAACCAAAGAAACAAAACCAATGAGAATTCAACGCAGAATCAAAGCAATACCGTTACCTCATTCAACGAAATCAACCATAAATGGGAGCTTTAACTATAATCACCGCTTTACACGTGGTTGAGATGTACAAAATCTTCTTCAACAGCTCAATATTGCAGCTTTCTGCCGAATTGGAAACTTGGATCTCCTCAGTTTACCTCCAAGCCGGGCTTGGAGCCGGAGCCTACCTGCTCTCGGGTTGGTCTGCAAGTGGCTTGGAAGGATATGTTCATTATACGTTACGCTACAAAACTGTGGGCTTCGGTGAACACTACGACATCTACCTATCCATCGATTTTAGGAGAAATATCTCAGCTGATTTCTCATCCGAGAAAGAGAAAACCGTCCGTCATGTCGACTAATTTACTGATGTCAAGTTCGTGATAAGTCTCACTTATTTAACTTTCGTAAAGGCGCAATCAATTCTTGAGGATCTCCACGGGAGTTTACTGAGTACGACCTGAGAAGGAAGTGTCGGGCATTCCGTGAGATACGCGTGGTGTACTGAAACATTTGCCGGTGATCCGCATCATACGCTCTATCCAAGATTGCTCCTTCATATACCACCAGGCATGTCCATCATCATCAATCATATATGATCTTCATTATCACTTAGTTGCCATCTTAAAAACAATTCCTCGAGCCTCCGAATTAAGCCATTCCGTCCCCCCCCTAAAAAAAACTTAAAAACAATCGTCCATCATTTTGAGTCGAGTTCCAAAAATCTCACCACATTGGTGGCTATGCTCGTCAGATATGACGCAGTTCGACCGAACCACCCATGAGCACTACCAGCGCGTCACGTTTGAGAGGACGGCAGCGGAATGCCCCAACGAAAATCGCTGGTGCATGGAAATGAAGAAAGGGCACAATCTAGGCTTCCGTGGTGCCAGTGGAGATACTGAAGGAGTTGAACGAAAGGGACATGGGGATTATATATCTGAGAAAGGAGCATGTGCCTTTCAACGAGAGGGGAAAAGGTAGATTTAAAAGGCGGTAAGGTCAGTAAGTGGCACATGATATTGACACTACTCTTCATCGCCAACAAGAAAAGAAACTCAAGCTCTTCATCAATGAAGCTATCTCTTTCTCACCTACTTCAACTTCTAATCCCAGACCTGCCTCTCTCAGCAAGCTTAGGTGTATGCGACGCTGCCACAACGCACATTCTCCTCCCCCACTCTCATCGACGATGCTTTGGTGATGGTATAAAATATAGCTTGGATCTGAAACCTCCAAGTCAGCACATGAAGTCAAAATGCGGAACATTTCGATTACTAGTACCCATTCCGCGCAGGGATGCAGCGGGAAGTGTTTGTAGGGAAAAGAAAAATGCGGTTGAGGAAGCCTTATATAGACTTTAGAGACCCAAGCGCCGGTGAGTTTATGCACATAGCACGTGCAAAGCCGCCCATGCCAATGTCTTTCTTCATTCGACACTGGTTTGGAGAAGAAACGGGAAAACACCCTCAATTCTTGGAAGAGCTCTTGACCGGACGCTTACTATAATCGTCATTAGAAAAATCCGGAGCCACCCAGTTCCTCTCCGACCTCCACATCTAAGATGTCCAAGCCTGAATCCTCCTATCTAACCAACGATTTCGAGAGCGCTCTTCAATTCACCCATTCCAACACAAGCTCGCGGCATATGTTTTCATGAATCAGGACTCTTCTGCCCAGATCATAGGTTTTCTCTCTTGATGGAATCCTTCCCTCGAGGATGTTCCCACAGGCCGCTCCCATATATTGGGGGTAAGAGGGTAATTGGAAGCCACGAGCATTCCGGATATTTTCGCGAACTTGTCAAAAAGAGAAGAGTAGTTGTAGTATGGAGAATTATATAGCCTTTGAAGATCGCGAGATAAGGGGAGAAATGAGGCCACAAAAAGAATAAATTGGGTTTTCTGAAAATTCAACGGACTATGAAAATCTTCACCATCATAGGCAGCTGATGCATACTATCACCATTCATTCCTGTCTCTCCACGCTTCTCCCACCAATACCCAAACCCGTCTACACTCAACCATTATCTTTTCGAACCAACGATTTCAGTCACATTCCACAGCCCTTCAAAACCACACGTAGTTAGGCTGTACGCTTCATGAAGCAGCAGTCTCTGCCACCACATGAAGTCCAACCCAGCACCTGTTGTAGTCTCCATGGCACACGCTACGAGCAACTTCCATCTTAGGCGGTGAAGGTGTCGTATTGATTTGTTGTCATGACCCCCAGAAAGGTGTCTGGGAGTGAGCGGATTTTAGTTTGGGGCATTCAAGAGGTGGAAGTTATATAGACATGGAAGAGGGTAAAAGAATGCCCAAGACAGCCTAGAGAGGAAGAAAGCGGTAAAACAGGAAGCGGCACATATGACTTATGGATAGACCATTTTCTGCCCATCGAGCTGTCCTCATCGCCTGACGACCAGCACTCTCGCCATCACCAGAACGTCCAGCGTATCATCATCGTCCATAGTCAACACACTTCAATCCTTTCTACTAGGGCTCGTCCTTTCCCCCTTGTTCTTACTGTTCCAATTTCTCCCGCAGCACTCGATCCATCAACAATGATCACATCCGTCACTCTCGGCAGATATCGAAGCACACCACCACCCCTCCACCACTCTTGATTCCCCGTGCTTCAAGTCCCACAAATACCACTACTACCCCATCATTTTGATCCGACATTCTGATAACACTCCTCAATTGCTCCAATCGCACATAAATACTAATCCTAGAATCACCATGGTATGAGACAAGACTCCCCCAATCTAGCATAGGAGCATTGTGGAGGTGTTATTGCTCGTTCCATGCCAGGAGGCGAGGCTTTGGTGTGACCGCCTGGACCGTGGAGATTGTCAGAGGTCGTTTGTACCTTTGAGAATTCGGGGGTCAAGGAGTTTATATAGAACCCAGGCACCAGGAGAAAGATGGAATAAAGGATAAGAAGCGGTGAGTAGAACACGTGATACTTAACTTAGCCTTCAGCGGCAAGGAAACGTACTTCGCCAATTGAAGGATCCCTTCATTATTATTAGCGTTTCTTGTCTCTCACCACCATCATTAGAAGCTAAACCTTATCGTCGTCCATCACCCGTACCACCGCCGGCCCTTTCCCTTCATCTCCCCGGTTTTTCTCCAAAAGTTCAAAATTCAAATCCTGAAGTCCGATATCACCCCAATTCTTCCAGTCCCACATCGAATGATTCTTCCGTCCGTGTTGAAGTTAGACTATGCTTCCGTTCCCACACCATTGACCGCTTGTATCCTGGATTATTGCTCGGCCGGTATAGCAGCCCAAGAAAAAGCTGACACCCACATAGTGTACCGCGGGCGGGCATTTTTGGTAAAAGACACCCCAAGCCAGGCAAGAGCGCCAGAGGTGTTGATCGTGCTATTTGGAAGTTGGGGGAAGGGGTTTATATAATTGTCGGACAGAGAGGAAGAGAGTTCAGAGAAAGAAAAGAGTAGTGTAAGCATGTGAACCTTACATACTCCGTATTAGTAAAGACGGGCTGAAGAATTCTGAGTATCATCACCGTCAATACGGGCTGAGATTCACCATCATCACCATCGCCACCATCGCCACCATTACAACCTTTTCCTTTCTCAGTCCTTATCTGACTCAGAGCTCAGTAGCCAGAACCAGCACCAGCCCACAATAAGTTGTATAGTGTCGGGGTGTTTTAATTTGGCAACGTGCCCTAGCTATCCTGCTCCCGATCCCAAGGCAATTGTAGGGTTCATAAGTCGTTCTTGCTCATCCCGCAAAGAAGACAAGGACCCCCACATTCGTTAATACTGCTCTTCCTTTTGGTAATAACATCCTCTCAAAGCCCGCAAGGGTGTTAGCAGGTTGCTTGTACCGTTGAGGACTCGGGGGAGGAGGGCTTTTTTGTCTTTTAGAGCCAGCGCAAGGCGACCTTAGAAGCGAGAGGAGCGGAAACGGTATGAGTAATCCCGGCAAACCTGAAACTTTCATACCCCAAGCCAGTAAAAAGGGGCCGAATTATCCTGATTATTATCGCCATCACCACAAAAAGCTGAACATCACCACCCAAACATTCATGGAGTCCTTCTATTCCCACTTTGCCTCCCCTCCCCCTCCCCCCAAAGAATCGAAACCCTATTCAAATCTCACCACCAGCTCCAGTCCACCACCACACATTTGTCCTACGCGTCTTGATAGCTCTCTCCAAGATTTCCCGAGTCCCCGCGGCTAAGAGGGATGCTATCGTTTCGGCTCGCTAATATAGCAACAACGCACCAAGTGCTCCCACATCTGCGTGATCCGTGACAGGTTTTTACAAAGACTCGAGCGGCCAGGGAGAGAGCTAGAGAAGTGATTGTGTCGTCGACAGCTTGGGAACGAAGGGTTTATATAGAATTTTAGAGGCTGTAAGAAAGACGAGGGAGTAGAGATGAGGAAGCGGTGTGAGTAATCACCTTGCACGTGAAATATCGTTCATTTGTAAACTCCATTTCCGACGGAGTAAAGAGACGGAGGAGTCTTATGAAGACAAAGATACTTGTAAAGCCACGGAAGCAGGAACGACATAGATGAGGCAGGAAGGGAGAACATTTGGTATACAGAGTCTAAATCTACAAGTGAGATAGAAAAATATATCACGGGTCTTCGGCCATCCAGTCTACCAGATTTCATGTTCCTGAGGAGACCGGGTAGATAAACGCCAACGCTATGCAAGACCCATCTAAAGGAAACCCCAAAGAGAGTAAGTAGATTTTACAGGGTTAGGAATTAGACAGGAGTAGAGAAGAAAAGGCGCGACAAATCTATGTAAAGAAAAGAGACCCTCCTACAGAACACTAGCAAGAGGTGTACCTCACATCTTGTTCAACTTCTCATCAACCTCACCCTCCACCCCCTTCAACCTCTTAACCAACTCCTTCTCCCTCTTAATAATATCCCCCAGCGCCTGCCTCTCTCTAATTCCCGGAATTGGCGTCGGCATTCTAGCCTCCCCACACCCTGCCTCACCCCTCTCACCACCCCTTCCATCCCCCCAATCCGTCCACCTCCTCTTCTTATGCCCCAGCAACAACCTATCTCTAGAAGGAGCCGATCTCTCACCACCCCACATGCTGACTCTCTGGACTTTTCGCAGCTTGGTGAGGCCGTAGGCGCAGATTATGAAACCGAAGAAGGTGCACCAGACTGAGATGGCCGTGAATCCGACGTCGGATTCTTCGATGAAGTTTTTGAGGTTCATGCCGTAGAGGGCGGCGACGAAGGTGCCGGCTGTGATGCCGAGGGTGAAGATTGAGAAGCGGAGGTCGAGGAGCATGAGGGAGTTGCGGTTTGCATCCAAGATGGCTTTGACACTATAGTGGACAATTTGATTAGTTTGCAATGGAGCGGCGAAATGGGAAGGGAATGGGAAGGGGGCAAAGCAAAGCAAATGTTTAACTGGCCAAACATAGTGGATAAAGGCTCTCGGACTGAAGACTTACATTTCCTCTGTGTTCCTAATACTCGACACCAAATTCTCCGCCGCTTGTACGATTTCATCCGCAACTTTGTGATAAGATTCCAGCAACATCTCCACTTCAGTGTGATCGTCGTCCTCTCGAGTCTTGCCCTCCGCTTTCTCAGTCAAATACATTGACGAGAGATCATCATCTGCCTCCAGCAACTCCGTCAGAGAGTCTCTAACCAACCGCGCTTTCTGTTCGAATGTACCGAGTTTCTTGGAGTAGATAAGCAGGTACCGGAGTTTATCGCGATCGATATCTTCCTCGAGCTCTCGCAGAACCCGCACTACAGGCTCACTGACACCCTCGAATTCGCTTTCTAGGCCAAGAGTAACACTAACGAGGACGGATTCCAGCGCGCGAAATTCGTAGGCTAGAACGCCATTTGCGGGCGATTCTTTCTGGTGTAGTTTTCCTTCCAGATCATACATGAACAGTGACTGGGAGTAGGAGTCCGTACTACCATATGCATCGAATACGAGGACACGATTATGCTTGATTAAGACTCGGAGGTGAAGAAGATTGATTAGGATCGCGGAGGGGCGGACGAGGATATGAGGGAGAAGAGAGGAATCGATTTTGCGCAGGTCGCGAGGAAGGAGACCATACTGTGATCAACATCTCTTATTAGCATGTCATCTCTCAATTGCGTTCCATGCGGAACATCTAGCCTTCCTTATCCCATGATGCAGGTATGCGGGCACAGCATGAACTCACCTTGGCAATCAATTCACTCTTCTTGAACTCCCCATTGACAAGTGTAACATTCCCACCTTCATCAAACTCCGTACACCTCAACTTCAACTCGTTAGTCGGTCTCGAAACCTTCCCCAATCCCCCATTGTCATCCAAAAAGCTCGCCAACGGCGGCAAATGGTGCAAAGAACCCGTCTCCTCGGACCCTTTAGGCTTCTTCAGGCCCCACAGATTCCACACATTATACCGACTTCGAGTCGTGAACGATCGTCGGAGCTCGTTGGTCACATTCGTGATCTTTGTGCAGCTTGTTGGGCGATAGGTGTGGGGTGCAGATGTTTCATGCTTCGGAGTCCGGGGAAGGATTTTTTGGGGTGAAGTGTGTAGATTCCGGGTGTGAGGGATGAATGACGAGGTATGTTGCCATCGCGGAATAGAGTCGATGAGTCTCGCGTTTCTCGGGGAGAACGAATTGGGCCAGCGATGCGTTGTCTTGGAAAGAAACCTGCTGGGTTGGTGTCGAGGTGTTCGGGAGCATTGGTTCGTGGCGACAGGACATTCGACTTGCGCTCGTAGAAACTTCAGCAGTCTAGGCGACGGTGCTGTGACATTATGAAGCAAAGTTGTCTTCATAACTCCCCATTCGCAGTTGTGAGCTTGGGATGCGATCCATCCGGTCGGGCTTAAAGCTGGAAAATTGGGATGCGTCGCGAAAAGAAATTTGCAGGTTTGGCGTTGACGTCGAGTCACGTGTGGGCTTCAATTGGGTGATTGGACCGCCCCGAAAGAACTTCAACACTTGCTTCAACCAATTCACTCATCATCAATTCTGTCTTTACATTCTCCTTGAACAGCTTCGGGGCACTCTCACGCTTTCTCCAATGGCATGCCTAACCCCATACACCCCACCTTCAACGCCTTAATCCGCACCCACCACATAACATCCCGCAAAAAGGTCTCCCACCTACGTAAAGCCGCACATAACTATGCCTGTTACATATTACTTCGTTCCGGCGGCTCCCCCGGCATCATGTACTGCGAAGGCTCTGAGCACGGGGTCAAGGAATGGGTGAGCACGGTCCAGAGACTCAGATACAAGGACTATCAACTTGTCTCTCGGCCGGCAGAGCTAGTCGCGGAGGGAGAAGGCAATGCACTGGGCACGAGAAGCATGGCATATGGCGATCTGGATGAGGTGGCTACGGTTAAGGAGTTTGGTGCTATGATGGAGGAGAGACGGGTTTGGGCTTGGTGGAGGAGAGGAATGGGATATGTGATTGATTGATTGATTGATTGATAGGCTAACAGCTGATTTTTCTGGGCTTCTGGTTTGCGACGCGATACAAAAATAGGTCAGAATGTCCCTGTCAATGGTAGGCATTGATCCTTTTTCTTAATAAGGGCTATGTATTAGCGCATCGGTGGTTACGTAGCGATGCTGGGGT
Source organism: Hysterium pulicare CBS 123377 (assembly GCA_000467715.1). NCBI lineage: Eukaryota > Fungi > Ascomycota > Dothideomycetes > Hysteriales > Hysteriaceae > Hysterium > Hysterium pulicare. Next base: position 77,839 of record AJFK01000095.1, read on the forward strand.
GCACACAGCCACAACAGCCTCCTCGACCAAAAACGGTCGAAGATTGCGCGAAGGCGCAACGGCTTCCACAACGAGCATAGGTGATAGACTTATTATGGATGAGCACTTTCCTCGAAGGTTTTGCGAAATTTCCAGTTTGGGGCATGTTCGCAAGCACATATCAGCGGCAGAACGTCTACAGAATGAAGCTGGAGCCCGGAAATCAAAGCATCGTCAAGAATTTAAATCAAATAGAGACTCTATTGAGATAGTAGAAGTGTGTATTCAAAGCGATTGGGTATCATGAGCTATCAAATTGGAGAACCGCCGTAATCTTCAGTCTTACAATCTTCTTCCCTCCGATAAAATGAAAATTGAAGTCTGTATTCCAACAAAACGAAGACCAAAGCCCCATATCCAGTTCTCTAACACCAAAAATCCAATTACAAAGACATCCTAAATATATACAATAGAAGCGAATATTAGAAGGTGCGGTAGAACAGAAAATTAACGGCAAGGAAATATTCATCTTCAGCGAGTGTGATAAAGCAATTAGTCGTCCGCTCTTAATAGCAACTCAACAGCTCTGTCCACTCTCAACCCATCTCCCAGATCTGTGACACGAAGTGCATGTCTGGCTTTCTCGGCCGTGAATCCCATCTCCACGATACGGTAAATGGCCTTTTCGGCCGTGTTTTCAGCTGCGTCGCTTTGGTAGATGTCACGCTGTAACGGATGTTGCATCGAAGCTGGGAAGGTTGGGTGATCGTGCATCGAAGCTCGCGAAATTCGGTGATCGTGCGTCGAAGCTCCGTGGCTGTACATTGATGGAGCAGGAGTTGGCAGTAAAGGTGTTGCCACAGCTCGATAAGCAGGTTGGATGGGTTGGACGGGCTGAGCATCTTGGGAAGATTGGGATGGTTGAGGGGAATGCCCAGATCGCATTCCGGTAGGAAGGGGTGGTAGAGGCGTAGTTGGAGCAGATGACCTCAAAGGTGGAAGAGGTGAAGGTAATCTTGACGATCGGGGAAGTTTCGATTGCGGACGAACTTGGGTGAGCCTATCGAATACAGCTTCCCACTCACTGATAGGGCGTTCTTGGCTCATTCTAATTTCAAGAAGTCTTTCTCCGCTATCCTTCCGTCTTCTGATCTCGGTGATGTGTCTTTGAATTCTTTGCTTGGAAAGTTGCCGAAGCATTTCTTTCTGTGAGCTAGAAGAGAACGATGCTGCGATCTTCTCTTCGTAGACACGAGCGACGGCTTCTTTAAGGAAATTGCGGCGAGAGCCGCCAAATGCAGGGGGCTTCCAGTCCATCCAGCCGTTTTCAGCGGCGAGGATGAAGGCAGACGGATCTTTCTGGTGGCATGGTGCTGCGAGGTCGACGACGGTGGAGAGACCTAGTGTGAGAAGGTAATAATACCATTCATCTGCCGTCTTGTTAGCCTTTGTTATAGTTGTTGCGATGATGTCTAGCTTACCGAGCATGTTCTCTTCACCGTCAATGTCTCCACCTCGAACATCCGTTGGCTCAAAAACCCCAAATTCGCGTGCCTGGATTGTCCGCCCTTCAAACCCCTGAAGCAGAACTCCCAAACAAGTCCAGATCTCTGTCATATCGTATAGTTGCTCGGCTGTCAAGCCACTCTCATTACCCTTTGCGAAACAGTCCGGCGCGCTCGCAAGGGCGCCATTCATATCAAGCGCATCGGTTGTGATGATCGTTGACCTACATCCTTGCTGGTGGAATAACACTCCTCCTCTTAACCAATCCATCTGACCAACAATATCTTCCTCCCTGCCCTTACCAGAACCAAATATCTTGCAAAAAGTCCAGATCCGCCAGAAAGCGTCGTCCACTCTTGAGGATTCGAATTGATCGTTGCTTGAAAGTGCCGCAACCATCTCTGGTCGAAGAAATGATTGACATTGATACAAGACCAAGGATTTCAGCGCAGCAATAATGTACATGTCGCGCATGTAATATTGAAGATAGCTGGAAGGGGTATACTCTGGCTGCGCTATATCTAGGTCTTCTTCGGTGTCCTCTGGAGGGCAGATTTCACGATGCTCCCATGCTGGAGGTGACATCTTCCGTAGTGCATTCTTTGTTAGGCTTAGCTCGTGTCGTTTGAATACGCGATAGAAACCCTTGTTGACCACTGCTGTGGCAAACAAATCATCGAGGCTTTCAAGGCTCTGGAGGATGCAGAAAATGACGTCCTCGGCACATTGGGGAGAGATGTTACGCTCTGTTGGCTTCGGAACAACCGGAATCGGAGAGAGGGTAAAATCATCCGTCATCCTCTTCAACGGCGGAATAGTGATTGTCAGCTCCTTCGCTTTTCCTTTGGATAGATTGCGCCGAATCTGAGAAGCAATGTGGTTCGAGGGCACGCGAGACAAGCGGAAACTTGAAACAAGTTGAGATATCCTCTTGCTGGATTTCCGGGGAAGAGCTGGAGGAGGTCCATATATGTCGTCCTCAGGTCGCTCGGTTTTTGAAACCACATCGTCCCATTTAAACGGATTGTCCTCAGTTATGGCAGTTAGATGCTGCTCAAGATCATTCTCAGCTTCACTGAGAGTCGGACTTGTGGCCTTAACAGCAAAGTCGGTCCGAGCAATTGCTTGATCAAGCACATCCAGTCGCGGCACGGACGACGAGTGTCTATGATGGACGCTACGCGTTGATCCGTGCCGTTTCACAGACGGTACTCGACGGCGAGGTAACACGTAAGATACTGATCGCCCCTGTCGAAGTGCACAGGTAGGCTGGAACACAATGTCGTCTTCTAAGGCAGGGTGTGGGCCACAGGAACGCCTGGGTGGGTCCTGAATAACGGGCACCTGCAAGCATATCTCCACATCTTGAACCTTAGGCTCCGATGACTTAGTGTCGTCGAAGACGCCAGCCAAGACGGGCGAAGTGATTGAGAACGAGCTTCCTGACCGAGCATGTAGACTGATGGGTTTGATTTCGACTGGACTTGTTCCGTCCACGCTGGTCATAGATGAGCGCTTGCTGTAGTTGGAGGATTCTTCCTCTCCTTGCGAGTCATCGGATGAGGTCGACACAGAAGGCATGGGTCTATGCATGGAGACCGGTCGTTCCAGATCCAATTCAGACATTCCTAATGGCTTTGAAGCGAATGTAAATGATCGAATTGGCCTTGGCATCTGCGTACTCAGAGGTGATACCGTAGAGTGTCTTTTGGTAGTTTGTGACCCTGAGGGAGGAGACACATCATGACCAGGGGCAGGCTCAGCGGTCGACTTGACATTGCTATTGCTCGGGCTGAAGAAAGGAAGTGACGGGAAAGGGCGATGCCGTTGATCGTTCGGGATGATAACCTGTATTCTCGGTCTCCTGCACTTCTTTTCTGCGGGAGACGTTTGTTGAACAGGGATGGAATCGAAGCCGGCGAAAGCATCGGTGACTTGTCGCACGAGAGGGATAGACGGCTCACCCTCCCACTGTATCCTCCCGTCCTTCCATACGCCAATTGTATCATCGGAACTAGGACTGCTCCTCGGACTTGACTTTTCCCTTCGACTTCGGGTGGGCGAGAACTTGGACGACTTGATGCTATAGGTGCGGGATGCATGAGGATAGTTTTGAGGGAGCGTAGAGAAAGCCTGTTTATGCGATGGAGGTGGTGTGCGTCCAATTGCGTTGAGTATCTCTTCGTTAGGCGAGGTAGCCATTTCCTGCTCTAGGGTGGAGAGGGGAGCCGGTGGTGGGGCATCGGCCTTGGGGACGGCGCGCAAGATCGTGCCCGGTCTTTTGGCACCAACCTTGCTCTTTGCTGACTTCATTCTCTTGCTGGACGTGTTCGTCGATGGGTTGCGCAGAACGATGGGCTTGACTGTTGGAATGGGAGAATCGGCGCCGCGACGAGAGAAGATGGACAGACTGCGGCGGTTGATGATGGAGCGGCGGCGGCAAATATCAGACTCGACGAAAGGAGTTTCAACAGCCATGACGGACAGGGTATGGTGACAATATGCAGGAGACAATATTCAAAATAGCAAAGAAGACAGACAAGCGGTAGATATGAGAATCCCGAGGGACAGGAAGCACTTATTCCTTACGAGAGATATGATATGAGATTCAAGAATGGACACAAGAGAAGGGTCACCTGGGTAAGGACCTATATGGAGAGGTGAGCAGCATGAAGACCGGTAGACTGAAAGGAAGAAGAACAGGGCCGTAGGCGCATATCTATCTGAAGACGTAGCATTTCTGGTGAGAGGCGCAGGCGTCTCTCGATTCTTATGGATGGCCGGCATAGTGGTGGATTGTCTCCAGGCGCACTCCGGAATCTCGCAACCTCGCACCCTCGTAAGCCTACCCTGTCGCGGGGTCCGACAGCAGGGCACAGGCAGAGCGATCGACGAGTTGCAGATGCCGGGGCTGTGTCACCGTGTGTGGTGGGAAGAAGGCAAAAATAGAGCGACTGTTGGGGCTGAGAACCCGCCCCGCTAGACTGGACACGGAGAAGACGCCACGAACATCCTGAAATACTATGCACGCAGTCAGCTCGACCAGCCCTCTATTCTTGCTTCCTCCAACCACGCTTTCAGGATTATGGTTGTTTCGTTTCACTCCTCACGGCTATTCGAGGACAGCATATGTAACGCCAAGCAGTTCCATCAGCAGCAAATTTCTGCATCTGAGAGAATACCTGGGTTGTCACGATGGAGGCAGCTGATGCTAAGGTACCACTACTTGCACGCCTAAGATACTTATTTTAGGCCGACTTCTCGCCATTTCACCATCAGAGGTATCGAACTGGAAATTCGTTTCGAATAGAAAGCTTCTCCAGCGCACACTCCTGTCGCCGTTATGGACTTCCTACCGGCCGGAATGCGCAGCCAACAGGAGCACCCTTCGATGTTGAGCTCAAGCCCGATTGGGTAGCATCTTCGTAGAATTACTGTTCCTGTCGATACATAAGCAGTCTATCTTCCAGGTTTCTTTGGCTGGCCACATCATCAACGTGGTGCGTGCCATCTGGACGACGATATATATCTATGCAAGTGAATAGTTTTGTGCTGTTCCTTGATGCTGTCGTAGTTGTCTGTCGAATCGGAGGGTTGATTGCGCGCCCAAGTTGCGTCATTCGCTATCCGAACATGGGCCCAAAACACGTCTGTACGTATGCGCAACGGCCTTCATACCCAAAACCCAATGCCAACCGGCGTTCGTACTGTTGGGGCAAACGCGCTCTTCGGAGGAGTACGTTTGCGCAAAGAAACATGATTCCATCTCGTCCCATGTGCTATCCCACATCTTCTGGCCGGATTTGGAAGCACGCGCGAGGGCTGACGCGAGCCACAATGCCCCTTCTCTGTTGCCCAATCTATCCTCAACGTCCCCTGCATCCTGTCTTGCTCTCATTTCACCCTCTTCGGCAAAACTCATGCAGGCCCATTTCGGGTATCCTTAAGCGCTTCAGATGACCAGGGCATTGAATGTGTTTCATACGATTTCATGAGAATTTTGATGCCGTCCAGGGGCGATCGCGACAAGTATCGCCGATGCTGCCCCATCGATGGCAATTCTGGGCTATTTCCAACTGAAGGCGAATCAAATAATTATTAATCCTCCATGGCGGCGGTTGGGGCGAGGCATCACCTCTCGCATTTCACTTCTGGAGGAACAGAAGTCTGGATGGACGAACTCCAAGTTCGGAACCTTATCTCTCATGGGTGTCTTTCTTCCATCACCATCGCGTATGCCTGCCATGCCGTTATGTGGAGTGGCCTCCTCCATTGCGGCGCTGCCTTTGAAGAGGCAAAAGACAGACAATGTCGCTTCATTCTTCTCGTCATGTCGCTTCGATCTGAACATGTTGGACCCTTCCCTCAGAACGTCTCACCATCTGGCCTCTTCAGCTGGGTCTCCCCATGAACAAGGACGATGGGTGGAATCGATTCCGCCTTGCCCGTGTATGATCCTCTGCCACAGCCGTTCATGCTTCAGATCCCGCGTTCCGAGCCTTCTGAAGGATCCTCTAGCCTTATGGCGGCGCAGGTACCTGAACGACCAACCAATGATGTAGAATCACGGCCCAACAGTTCTATGGCACAGTATCCGCACGAGTTTGGTATATTGAAAGCACTGCGCTTATTTCCCTTCTCATTTCTCCGCCACCAACGTACCCAAATTGTTGCGCTCTCTGAATGGTCAGGTAAACGGGATATTCGCAGCGCCGCGAAAATCTCCGCGCGACCTACCTTACTATTCACTGTGCCTTAGCCAAAAGTATCTCGTTTGGTAGATTTTTTTCTCGCCTTTGCCATGACCTGCGCTTTCAGTCATGCTTGCCACTCTCACAAATCCGTTTCGCACAACCTAGCGCTTATAACTTCTTCACTTGATCATGCCTGAGGGACGACTAGTGTTGCTGCAAATCCTTCTTGTATTACATTCCCAGTAGGATTCATTTATGTCAAGCAGTCGGGTGAGCGCTTCCCCAAAGTCCGACATCAGTTCCGAACCTTTTGCGCATAGGCTGACCAATCGCATTCTATATTCTCGGCCGGGAGGAACTCCGAGTCGCGTTATCTTCTTGTCTCAGCGACTGCTGTATAATTTCTCATGATTCACTGCCTTGTTGCCTCGCGCAAACGTATCAGCACTCCTCACTCCGCAGCAGGAGGTAGTTCGTGGGTATGGTACGGGCCGCACATCCCAGGAACCCATGAGGTTGGCCCCAACCGCATACGGTCTTGAAACGTTCCCATCCAACCCTACATGATCACGCCTGCAGACTGGGTTCTTCCCCTCGCGTGGCCTCTCAAAAGTGCTTTGGTTGCCGCGCACATCCGAACCCTGCAAGGGTAACTCACCGACATGCGCAATGGCCGCGCATGCTCGTCTCTCCATTCGTTCGCGGACAGATCAACGTCGGAGGCAGAAGATCAACATTGCTTTTTCCGAATACCGTCTTTCCAACAAAATTGCCGCAGGCTGGAACTGTAGACTGCACGGCGCAGGATTAATGAACATACTATGAGAGTAACTGCTGCTTCAAGAACCGAGCTGACAGTCGTTCTGGGATCCAATTGGGGGACGTCGCAAACCACCATCAAACATCAAAGTGCTCCCGAATGGTTAAGATTTGGTCTGCGCTCGCTCATTACTGTAAGGCTAGTGATCCTGCGTTCCCCGCAACCAACTGTAGGATCAGTTCCATGTGATCCTTCTAGGGCGCGGTACCTGTAGCCAGATATGTCGTTCTTGAGAACGGAAGTTTCCGCGAGACATCCATATCCAAGCCACAAGGCGTTGTTCTTTTCTTCCCTACACACTTTAGACTAATATCAATCCCCCGGGAGCAATCCATGATAACAACACCTGTCACGATTCCAATCGACTTCTCGAGACCAACAAAGCCATCTTGCAATGCCACCACGGCCGACGTCATGTTTTCTTCCTGTCCAACACATCTAGCATCCATCTCGTCTGAACGTCACTCCATCAGTGGCCCTACTATTTAAGTCTCATTATCGAGCTAGACTCCTGGGAAGCTACGCCATATTCCTTGATCTAGACCAGCTGAACAGGCTCGCCCTCATCATCAATCCCGCGTCTTGGACTCATTCTGATACAGTCACCATCCCATCGCAAGTGTTTTCCTGATTAGCAGTATTTAACGTTTCATTTAACATTTACCAATATGTCAACGATTAGAGTTTTTTCTAACTATCGGCTCAGTCAAATGTTAGATCAAAATTAAACTGTTGACGCTCACGTGATACTGTCGACTGTTAGATTTCTTCCTAACTATCAGTCATGCTGATTAAATGGCGAAGGTGAGGTTGGCGGACCCTTACTCCAGACTTTTCACGCAAATAAATCATCAGACAGACCAGAGATGGTGCCACAAGGAAAAATCTAGTTGTGGAATGCTCGGCACATTTCGAGATATTAGTAAGCCAGGAATTGAGTATCAGGGCTGAATCGTCACGCTAGGAAGAATCCATCCTCATATGAATAAACATGCTGATAGCTGAGCAAATGGTTCTTTTTGCCCCAATCAGATCCACCGGCCCATCTCCCGGGTCTGAAAACTTATGCTTGAAGCTGAGAAATCACCCGTCTATGGTTCAAAGGAACACCCTAATACTTCAGTAAGCAGATAAACCAGAGCTATCAAACCAGCTTGCATTACACGTGCTTTTGCTCGTGTGCTATCATCAGATAAATGATGAAAGAGTGGACCGGGGTGTCGTAGGAATTAATTCCCTCCTTTTCTCCCCCGCCATTGTGTTTCTTCCTCTCCTTTGCAGTTTGTGAAAGGTCTTTCATATTTCCAAATCCCCAAAATATCAACACCATGGCACCATCCCATCGTGCCCTCATCTCCGTAACCTCCGCCTCAGCACCCCTCTTCTCCGGTACCCACACAACCGGCATGTTTATAGGCGAAGCCCTTCACCCTTTCAATGTCTTCCGCGCCGCAGGCTTCGAAGTCGACCTTGTCTCAGAGACAGGATCTTACACCGCCGACTGGCTCTCTCTCCAGCCGGACTACCTCTCCGGAGAAGATCTCAAGCAGTGGGAAGATCTCAACGGAGAGTTCAGGAAGAAGGTGGATAGTATGGTGAAGGCTGAGGACATGTTTCATGATGTGGAGAAAGGAGCCACAGGGGGTTATGGCATCTTCTTTGCCAGTGCGGGTCATGCGGCCTTGATCGATTATCCCACTGCCAAGGGCCTGCATAAACTCGCGACGAAAGTTTGGAGCGATGGCGGTATCGTTGCGGCCGTCTGTCATGGACCGGCTATCTTCGCCGGAATCTTCGACCCGGATACAGCCAAGCCTATCATCGAGGGTAAGACCATCACAGGGTTCACTTCTGAGGGTGAGGATGTGTTGAATGTTACCGACGAGCTTAAAACATGGGACCGCCCGCTGGTGGAAGAGCATGCGAAGAAGCTTGGAGCGAGCTATGTGAGACCGAAAGATGTCTGGGCTGATTTTCATGTTACGGATGGGAGGATCGTAACGGGGACTAATCCAGCGAGTGCAAGGAGTACGGCGCAGGCGGCAGTGGAGGCGTTCAGGAAGTTGTGATTCGATCAGGCCAACTGATGTGATGACTCACAGCCTCCTTTTTAATTGGCTGCGTAGAGATTTATGGATGTTTAGTGAGAACTGAATTGAACCCAACTGCTCCGGCGAAGTCTGCCTGGGAAAACTTAGAGTTTGCGTAAACATCATGTAATGCTGTGGTCAACCTGTCGATAATCTTTCTGTGGGCTAGACTAGCAGTGATTTCAGCTTAGGGCATTCCAAAATCATAACGTAGATAACTCTTATCCAGCACGGCTAACTGAAGTTTGGTCGTATGCATTTGTGAAGACTCCAATGATTGGTTGGTTTCTTTAGTCGCGAGGCTTACAAAAACTTGAGTTAATCGAAGGTAACAATGCATACATTCTAATCAGGCTTTCATAATCAGATAATCTACACTCTCTCGTGCAACCCCCCAGCCCTAGAAGGCCGTCTTCCCCGTCTTAACGGTCTTCAAAACGCCCTCATTAGCCAACTTCTCGATCATGTTCCAAAGCACAAAATCACACCCCCTCTTCACAACCATATTAATCGTCACTGGTACCATTTCCTCATGATAAGTCACGTTACTCTGATACGGCACCTGACCGATCGGAATCGTAAAATCCGCGCATCCGAAGATGGGACAGATACCTGCTCCGGTGATTTTTGCAGTCTTTGGGAGCACCGCTAGGTAGCTAGCTGCGGGGCTTTCGTTCAGTGCTTGCTCACGGAAAGATGGGAGCCCGCCCGTGCCGATGTCGTAGAGCATCACCGACTCAGAGCAGGATTCGGGGGTCGAGTATTGCAGATTTTTCTCGTACCAATCTACAGCTTGCTTCTTTGTGACGAGGGCCTTGGCATAGGTATTGGCGTTATATATAGTCTCGTTGAAAGCTATCCATCCGGGACGGCGGGCGGGATCGATTGGTGGGAAGCGGCCATCAAAGAGAGCCTTCCAGGTTGTGATGAGAGGCTTAGCAATGACGCTCCATTGAGTCCAGGAATTGATCACGCCAGTGGCACCACTCATGATTGTGAAATTGCTAGCAACGGGATCGGTGGCATTTTGAACGGTTGCGGTAAAATTGAACTTTTCTACGGTCATGTTGAAAATGCGGCTCATACTGGCGATGAAGTCTTGCAGAATGGGTTCGGCGGCGGAATTATTCAATGGAAGGTAATCGACTGGGTAGAGGATTCGCTTCGGAAAGGCGTTTGTGTCGGGTACAACTAGTGGAGAGAGGCCAGTGATGGATGGATCTTGGTGAAGCTTTGGTGCATACCAGTTTTTGGCGAACTTGACCCATTTGTACGGATCGCGAGAGAATACGCCGGCTGTTTTTGATCAGATTCATTATCAAGAGCAAAGACCACCAAGGCATCTCACCTGTATCGGTTGCCCCGCCGAGTGGGATCACTCTTTCGAGTGACATCAAGCCTTGACTAGGCCGATCGCTGGAAATTTCTGTCAGTCTTTCGAAAATGCCGTATCGATTTAAAAAGCCTCACCCATAGATGCCAGATACTGCAGCTGGTCTTCGCATAGATGAACCCGTATCACTCCCAATGGCATAATCCAACCAGTCATATGCTGCTATCGAGCACGCGCCGCCGGAAGAAGATGCAGAGCAGGTCAACCAGCCATCACCTCGGGGATTAAATGGGTAATGCTATGGAATGTTAGCCTTGCGGTGCTATTTGTCTACTTTATTTGAGCAGTACCTCATCTTGCCACTGCCATGGGTCGGCACTATCAGATTTAGTATGCCTTCGTTGAGCAAAAGTTTGGAGAGTTCTCTTACCCTGATGCAAATTGGGCTAACTTTTGCTTTCCAACAATGACTGCGCCAAGATCCAGCTAGACATGTATTAGTACCTATTGTATTTAAGAATATGTATTCACGTACGATCTGTTGTACAGAAGGAGCCGTTCCATTTGCAACAGGGGTAATGTAGGCCCATGCTTGGCTTCCGCCGGACGTTTGGAGACCTTTCAGATCATAAAGATCTTTGATAGCAACTCGTTCACCTGCTAACGGTCTGTCATCTCCCCAACTATAGATGCGGGAAGGAACGCTAATTGATTGTCAATTAAATCTTCCCTGTAAGTGAAAAGTGACTCACGGAATCATAGGATCCCAGAATTTGGGCAGAAAGGCTCCGATCGGATTGTAGTTTCCTGCTCCATCATTCGAATAGTAGGCACCAAATAGAAAATCCCTGTAGCGGTCTGCATACATTCGATATACGGTGGAAAAGCTGACGGACTTTTGGCCTAGAGACACAAGATATGGTCCAGCTGGTAACTCGATTCCAGAAGACGTGACGGAAATCTTGGAGATCTTCCCCTTTACCGATACTGACGAGATTGAACCTTCTAAGAATAGATAGCTAGTATTCATGGACGATAAGTAGTCGGCAGCTGACGCATCTAAGACTGCCTTCGAGCTTGAGGAAATGTAGATTCCTTCGAGGAAATCATTGCTGAAAACGTCATCACCCTCCAGATATGCGGAGACCGTGTCCTCTAGCGATGCCTTCGATATAGTGGATCCATTGGTCTTGATAACGGTGATTGGAACCAGAGCGTTTGAGCTTGATTCGCAACTCCCAGAGAAGATGGCCTTAGGATGTTGGGTGTTTGCCAGATAGGAGATGTTGCCAAGCTCGAAAATGGTATCTCCGTAAGTATTCAATTGTACAAATGCATATGGATTTCTCTTGACAACCGGTGCTGCTGATGCGGAGAAAGAAAACACAAACAAGGCTGTCAAATACCAAGTGAACGAATGGAGCATTCCCGCCATCTTGAAGGGGCAGCAAAGCTTTCGAGATGGCCGTCAACATGATTCTTATAGTGGCAGCCAGCCGTCGGCATGGCGGAATACTGATAAAGACCTTGAAGAGATAGTGTCTCGAAGCGGAACAGAGTGCCTATCCGGCCGTCGTGTTGGTGATTGAGAGTTCTTCGGAGATCGACGATAGGATCAACGTTAGACGCAGCCGGGATGCTTGGCATTGAACGGCGGGGTTGGAAACAGGAACGCGTGCATAATCGACAGGAACGTGTGGATGAGCGGGGAACTTCCTTATCGCAACTCGGCTCGTCGATGCCGTTGATTGTCATTGACAGTGGTGATGCTGTCAGTTCATCCTGCTCGTCTTCAAATAGTTTTCTCCGTAGAGTTGGCGGGATTAGACATCCGCCATGATCCCTGACGAACAGAAAAGTCGGTGGTATTAACAGAAGCTGAGACTGTCGGACTGGTATATACATTCTTGATGGCCTTCAATTGAAGAGTATGTCGGTGTCTAGTTTCGGACGACAGATGTGGGAGCTGGAGGTGAGTCACGTGATGGAACTGGTACCGCGCTCCGCCTTCCTTGTTAAGATTAGTCCGGCTGGGCACCTCAGTCCAGCACTCTCATACCATTGTCATCTCTCCGCGACTCTTGACCCCTGCAGTCATGTACAAACATACTCCACTCTCCGGAGGAAGGATAATCCGTGTGATGTTACTCCAACCCAGTCCAATTCTGGAAGCACCTCTTGTATGCAGCCTTCATGAAGTCAGCCTCCGCAACGATAAGTATCCCGTCATACCTTACGAAGCCCTTTCATACACTTGGGGCTTGCCTACAGGCGATCAAAAGATCACTTGCGATGGGAAAATACTGCTGATAACTCCAAATTGTCATGCTGCATTGCGCCATCTCCGGCAAAAGAAGAAAAGGCGAATGCTATGGGTGGATTCGGTTTGCATCGATCAGTCATCTATTGGAGAACGTAACCATCAAGTTCAGCTGATGGGAGACGTCTACTCTCTAGCTAAAAGAGTCTTGGTTTGGCTGGGCTGCGGGAATGAAGATCTATCATACTTATTCCGCCAACTGCAAATTCTGCCACTTCCATTCAAAGCATATGACTACATTCATCACAGTCTGTACTTGTTTGGAACCACCTTTTCGCTCTTTGATGGAATACTAATTAGTACGGGCAAGCATCAACGTCAGTCTCATGACACTCTCTGTTCTGGGAGTCGTGCCAAAGCTAACTTCGCTTGACCAGATTTCCATGAAAGTTTGAAGGCTACCGTCGTACAACTTCTCAAAGCAGATTGGTTTGAACGTATGTGGACACTCCAAGAGTTCTGCCTCGCAGGAAAAGTTCTGGCAGTCTATGGGCAGAGCTCTGTGCGTTGGGGGATCCTTGAGCGCTATGTAAGGCATTACCTCCATAACGAAGGCCTACAGCGCTATCGACATCCTTTTCAAACCACAATAATTACTCGAGCAGCTTTTCGATTTGGACGAGCATCCTCTCGCCGGTTCATACGTCAGTCCCACTCCAAATGGACTAATGAAAGGGACATAAACAGTCCCAATCCATATGACGATACATATCGCCCAGCTTTCGCTCAACACTGCGTCCTTATACTTCTGCAATCTTGCAACAGGAATGCTACCGATCCTCGCGACCAAATTTTTGCCCTATATCAGATCTTCCGAGATCTAGGTGTCCAGCAAGCAAAACCGGACTATGCTAAAGATGTGGCAGCGGTTTACGAGGAAATCACACGTTTGTTGATTCGATCAACGCGAACACTTACAATCTTGCAGCATTCACCTGGCGTTGAGAAGATGGAAAGACTTCCATCGTGGGTGCCAGATTACAGCAAGTTAACGGCACGAACTCATGACGCTTGGACCTTCGGCCCTACACCCCCTTTAATCCCTGATGTGCAAGAGATCGTGGAAGTCCCGGCAGAATTGAAGCTGAAAGGAAGACTATTTGACCGCATTGATAGAATGGGCGATAGGATGCCGTATACAACTGAATGGGAATGTCGCCAGAATCCGGAAGTATTTTTTAATGTTCTATTCTCCTGGTACTGCATCACGAAGAAATTGAAGACTTTGCCTTACCTAAGTGAATCCTCGCTCTCCACTGCGTTTCCTCTTACCATCCTACGGGAAGGTGCACTCTCAGAGGCCAGGACATTTGGCTCGAAATTCGACGCGAAGGCATGGCAACGTCTTTTGAAAGACTTGGAATCTACGTTCAATTCGGAACTCCCCAAAACGATAGGACAAGAAAAGCGCATGCATATGCCGGAGTATATGACGGCACACCAGGACTCAACGAAGATGGCCTCCGGCTATTTGGCTCGCCTTCTTCGGTCACTTTATCAAAACCTAGCAGACAGCCAATTTTTTATAACTACCAAGGGTTATCTAGGGCTTAGTGAAGGAAACATATCTCTCCGAGACGAGATCGCCTTATTTGCGGGCGCCTCATCACCAATTATCATTCGACCTGCCGACCCAAGTTTGGGGACATACACCTTCGTTGGACCAGCTTCCATGTATGGAATTCCGGAGGAGACTTGGCAGGCAGTCTGTAGATGTGAAGGCGTTGATGTTTTCACATTGATATGATCTATTTAGTACGAACAGAACCTCTGGGAAATCGATCGCTGTATGGTGTGTTCTTCCTTTCATCAACCTCCATTCCCTCTACTGGAGCCAGAGGTGGTAGAATCGTAGGGGTCCTCGTCCCCGCCGCAATTGTGCATTGCCATGGCACAGAGCCTGCTGTAGTTGACTGTCTTATTGTAAGCAAGCGCGATAGTGTTTCTGCTCCAGTTAGCTTGGTGTTATGAAGGGAGATGATCGACTGATACCTCGTTAGGCGCATCATAAATGATAAGGCTCCCCTCAAGATGATAAATTTCTCGATTTGATCGACGGTGCGGGTCAATGTTGATAAACAGCCCAGTCGTGACTTACGGTGGAACCGCAGGGAACGAAGGAGTGAAATAAGACGACGATGAATCGATGACTTGTGGGAGGAAAAACGAGAAATTTGTGGTTGATTCGGTTGGGCTCCAAGGCAGATTTGAGGCTGAGTGCTGACCGGTCTTCTGCACAACGTTAAAAATGCCTCACTCGGCAACATGTACGTTCCAAAATGGATTACCCCTCCTCAGGCTCCGAGCACAGCGCAAAGGATTCTGATAATCGATAAACATTTTGCAGGCGATGTTTCCCGAGTTCACAACTCAAACCAGTAAATACAGCCTCTACGAACCTATCACGACCATCGTAGACCTCGAGTCTTCGCCTTGTTAGGCTGCAATCATTCGTAACGTATGACTTCGTCAGCTCTTGAGGCTCATGTCGCTATTCACTCGCTTCACTCTTTTCTCGATCATGAACTTGTGAGAGCTTATTAATTCGTAGGGCTTCCCAATGCCTCTTTAGTCTAGTCCGTAAGTCGCAACCTCAACAAGCCATGCCAAGAAATCTCTTTGCGGCGTGCTCCACACCCATCATGCGTCCCGCTGCTATACGTAGTCTAACTATTCTCGTGAGGGTATATTCCTCCACATTCTTGAGTACTAGTGGTAGTGCTCGTACTGGTATAAGGGCCTGAACCACCGGGTTTGCTGTAGTTGACGGGTTCATAGCAGCCGGTCGGGGATTTTCTGCACCTTTTAGTGTAGTGTTCTGGTATGGCTAAAGAAATAGTTACCTCGTTGGTCTCTCACTCACAAGTATTGTGCGCATTTCAAAGGCCTCTCTAGTGTGCATGTATATTTCGTGTTTAGAAGACGCCATGATGAAACCAATCTATGTCTTTGCGATAACCAACTGTATTGTTGCGGTTGAACAGATCCTAAAGGAAGAGATCAAGGTTCGGATATTCTTAGGGTTCATAGGAAGGACGTGCGAGTCTGGTGCCCTCGAGGCTGAGCCGAAGCTACCTGCAGGAGGTCCTTGTCAGGTGCCTTGCATGAGGCTAATATGCGCCTCATTAGGCAGACACCACACTCACACTGCTAATACCAGAAAGGCTGAAACTATCATATTTCGAACAGGCCGCAAACTTAACGCGCCTCGCAGACCCATGCCGTACTGAAAGATGTCATCTCGTATCGCCTGCTCCATTCAATCCTTTTTCACATCCACGTCTCGTCTATCAAAATATTTGAAGATCTGATCTTTAAGCGTCAGACTACCCTGTGGTCTTAGTTTGTTTAGGTTCCGCTATGGAAGGCATTGGACTTGCAGCGTCTTGCATTACCTTACTCAAGCTCACTTCCGATACTCTAGCCATTGCGAAAAGAACGTATCACGCCTTCAAAAAGGCCCCGGAAGAGGTCACCACTATTACCAATCAGTTGATGATTATTCAATCTGAGCTGGTCTTGTTGCGAGCTTTAGATGCGACTAGTGCTACCACAGGATTAGGATTGTCTGAGGACGAAGCTCGGATCGTTTCCCAAGCCATTCATGCCGCGCAATATAACATCCAAAAGCTTAACGCTGCATGCGATACACCGATAGAAGTTAAGAAGAAACGGGAGAGGGCACGTTGGGCTTTCTATGACCGCTCTAAAGTTGAAGTTATACTACAACGATTTCGGAGCACCGAGGTCACTCTGAACGCTGTGCTGCATCTCATAAACATGTGGGTAGCAGAGCGTACAGTTCCTGGCCATGAGCTAATCTTTCTCAAGACGTGTTTGTACGTTGATCAGGTTGCAGGCTGTCAGCTCGGCAGACGAAATACTTCAAGAAGTTTCGCTGCTGAGACAAGCACTCTTAATGCGGACACCAACACCAAGAGAGGTCGAAAAGGCTGATAGAATGTTGGAAGAACCTAGGAAGGGGCGCAATTCTACGATCGATAGTCTAGCTCATTTCAAAAGAATGTGGACTCTAACTACCCCATTCTTCGCCAAATCAGGGCCAAACCTCTCGGTTATCACTGCTGATAGTCGACTTTGGACGCTTTACCGGATTTTTCTTCAGGTCCCGATGCCCTCATTCGTCACCTCTCGCATTATCACCCTTGAGCTTACCTGCCGTGTCTATTCATTCATCTGGCCACGTATTACATTACTCGGAGGTCATATCACTGTTCGTAATGTAATCCCTGAGAATGCTGATATTATTACTGCTTGCCAAAGAGGGGATCTTGCGACAGTTAGAGCTTTGGCGTCTGAAGGCAGAGCCAGTCTGAATGATATGACCCCGAGCAATCGGATTCTACTAAGAGTAAGCTTGCTTCTAAGACGCATTCCGGTTACAGAGATCTGGCCTTGACTTTGCAGTAGTTTGCTTCGGAGAGTGGTTCCACGAACCTCGTCCGCTGGATGTTGGATAATGGAGCAGATGCTACCATGACATCAGGAGTGCTGCAAGCGTAAGTCAAAGCCAATACTTCCATAGAAACACACTTTGCTGACGAGATTAGGGGATTACTTCAAGGTGCTTTCTATCTCCGACAACCAGAGATTGCCCGGCTACTTATTGCTCGTGGAGCGGACGTTGACTATCTGAGTCCAACTGGGTACACGCCGGTCATGGCACTCTTCAACCCAGAACGAAAAGAAGCGCCCTGCGAACAATTTCTTGACATACTCTCAGCAAACTCTTTCCAGAACATCAATGCGACGAACTACGAGGGATGGTCGGGCCTCCACCGCGCAGCCGCTTTCGGGGTCGCTGATGATATCCGCCTCCTACTACGCTTCGGCGCTTCAACGGAAGCAATTACTTCGAAGGTTCATTGGACGCCAGTATTCTGCTCTGTATGCTTTGATAACCCCGACACGCTCCGAGAACTTCTTTCTGTATCACCATGTGATGTGGCTAAAGATAGAGACGCTCGGGGGTGGACAATGCTGCACGTAGCCGCGGATGAAGGCGCATTTCGAGTCATTCCAGTTCTACTAGAGCACGGTGCAGACCAGAATGCTCTCAGCGAAGCTACGGCTTTATATGTCCCGCTGGGTTTGGAGAATCAATCATTGACCCCAGATGATATTGCCAGGAGCTATGGGCCGGAGCACTACAAACAATATCTCCAAGCATTACGCCAAGCAAATGGAGGAGAGAAGCTCATGGATCTTGAATATGAGAGCTCCGAGGAGAACTTTTTCGATGCTGAAGAATAGAACTTTAGGGCTCGGAAAGTATTTCAAGAGTTAGCGAAGTACATTCTCCGGCTCTCAAGACGGCTTGACCACCTTCGCATTTCTTCTAGTGAATTGGAATCTTTCTAGAAGCGATGCTTCTCGGACGTTCCGCCTCTTTCACTTTATGGAAATGATATCAGAAGTATTGCTCCTAAGAAACATTGCTCCTACCCAAACCAAATAGACTAGTGAAACTCGAAAAAGAACCTTGGTTTCTCAGAACAAATGCTTCTCCTACGATTTTGTACGAATTTGATTTTCGTAAATGAATCAAAACCTCTCTAAGCGATTTCTTCTCTTGCCGTTTTCACGACTTTAATATAAATACAATGCTACTAATAGCCATCGCTTCCATTTCCAATATCAAAGCATTGCTTTCGAGCAAATTGACTTCTATCACGCTATTTCGAATTCGTAATTTCCGACCTAAAAGCAATGCTTCCAGAACTAGTTGGACTTTCTTTGACAGATTTGGGCTTGAGCAAAATTAGTAAAGGTTTTGACTCGTCACTCGAATTCTATAAATACATTTGCCCTACTGTTTTTTCCCCTTCCAGGCCTTCTCAGAATGCGATATCCATATAATGAAGTGGACTGGTTTGGAAACTCCTCATTGATCTTCTCTACTTAATCGCAAATGCCCTTCAACTAACGTGAGAGCCTTCAACGCTCAATACAACTGAAGGACAAAAATCAACTCTATGTATCTGTCTGATAGCATGGGATGGCATGCCACTCCATGCTAATTCACGGACTCTCGACGTAGTCGAAACACAAACCACCGTGTCTAGAGACTGTCACGCGCTCCGCAGTTCACGTCTTTTCCAACCTAGCGTGCCTTCACAATGGTATAGCTATCAGAGCTTCAACGAATTTGTGAGACTATGTTGCTTCACAAAACGTCAGGGCATGAAATCACCAACATCTGAGCAAATAAGACGCCCAACTTGACCTCTTGCAATGACAACATCCTCTCTACCACTACCACTACTCTGGCTGCCACCCAGTTCGCTTCGTCTTCGAACTCAACCAGTACTCGTTAACGATACGAAAACACCGGTGGACCCCTTCTACCCCCCTGCAAAATATCGACTTTCCAATCTCAAACCATGAACATCGAAATGTCTCGAAACAACCACGACCTCTTTCCCCCAACTATGGAGCCAGCGAACGAAGTAGACAACTCTACCCACTTCTCCTCAGACGAAGACACGCTCATCCCCTCCGGCTTCTCTAGCTCAAGCTCCATGTCCATGGAAGCCACAACAGCGCCAATCAACGCCGCATCAAACTTCGCCAATGCGGGGAGCATCTATCCTACTACCGTCGGTAACCTGTATGCTCGTTCAAGCTTTTCACCATGTTCCTACCCAGCAGCCGATGGCAGCTACATGCAATGCTGTCAGTGCGGGAAGACAACTTTCAAGGAAGATAGTTTGATTGCTTGTCTTCACTGTGGGCATACCTTCTGTTTGGATTATTGTAAGGAGTGTTAGGTGGGTAATTTGTTGAGAAGATGAATTTGGGGTTTGATAGGGGGTTTGCTGAGAGCTCATGAATCATGGCTAAAAAGCTTACTGAGTTGCTCCTAATCCCTAGTTGAGCAAATTCGGAATTAAGCTAAGCCATACGTATACTAGAACGATTACTCTAGCGTAATGAGAATAATCATAAGGCCTCTACGGCCGCTGGAGGTGGTGAGTTGGATCTGAATCTGAATGATATTATCTGGTAAATTTGATCAGAATGATTCAGTTGTCCCTTGATGTTGCTCAATGTTGCTTAGGGGCGTATGATACGTTTACATCAGTGATTCAATTCACATTGTACAGAAAGTACAGATTGTGAAGGAAGACTCTCATTCCCTTGCGCCTTTATTGCTTTCACGAGCCTCGCACAATGCACACCACTTCATTGTTAAACAGTATCTTCCGCACCCCTTATATACGGGTTTTCTTTTTCGATAATTCCAATCATTCCTAAATCATACGCTAAACATCTTTGGCTGAATATCGTCTCATCAAAAGACTTTATAAACATCCATTCCTAGCATTACACAAACGTCAACGTCATGGCAAAATCCTACATCACGGACTGGACTTCACCAGCCAGTTATTCCGAGGACGTCGTCATGAGAGACGGTCCCCTTTGCCTTACCATCGCAGAAGACATCCCCTTCACGAATCTAGTATACGAATTCCCTACCATCATCCACCATTTCGACGCCTCCTCCTCCCAAATCGTCCTCACTCCTGAAGTGACAACCCTCGAAGGCGCCATCCTAGCCCTAAAGTGGTTCGACCCCGAAGATGAGCATGGATGGCGCCCGAAAACCCTGGTTGAGGCCTTGAAACTGTACCAGACCTTCCATCTGTTTGGCTATACTGACTTGGATGACTTCGAGGAGGATATCTGGAGTGATCTGGGTCTAGGTGTTACTACGGAGGAGATGGAAACGATGTGGGAATTGAGGGAGATGGAGGGGATGGAGCTTTTCAAAGCGCATCTTATGTATGCGCTTAATCTGAGGAGGTTTAAAGGGGTTTATGGTGGTTGGGGGTATTCGTGAACGAGAAGGTAGAATTCAATAAAGAAGATGAGATTGTGGTTATGAAATAGAAATCTTCAAGTGAACTTCAATTGTCAAGAAGTTAAAAAGTGTCTCTTGGTGGTATCCCCAGCCAGTAGATAAAGTTCCGAGGAACTAATTCCGCTCATTCACTCATTCACCCTCACATAAACCGGTGAAAGCCCCACAACCGAACCACGCTAAGGCCTGAGAGCCTCGCACCTCGAATTGTAGCATTGGGCTTCAGTAATCAACACTTTTCCCAATGTTTCCTAATTAGGAAGGTCTTGGCATAGTCTTCCTTGAGAATAGCAAAGGGATAAGTCCACACCACTGAACGCCATAGGTCTCCACCAGGGACAACCAGCATCAACAAAGTCAACCGTGACAAGTTATAATATGATTCGTTGATCTGTAAGACTTGCTGCAACTGGCTGATCTCGGTAAGCAAAAAAATTGAGTTCACATGACAAGGGTAGAAATTACTAATTGGAAGATAGGAATGTCTAAAATTATTTAAGAAGATGGAGAAGAACAATAAGGACAAAATTCTATCGTCATAATGCATCAGTGAAGAAAGAACGTGCTGGAGCTAAATTAGAGTACATTAGCGCAGCGTATTCGAGTGAGCCACATAACTCAATCATGTCCACGGAGTGCACTAGGGAACTCCCCAGTTCGATCGTACTGCTTGCGTGTACCTGGATCTGAGAGAACATCGAATGCTTGGTTGATAATAGCCATCTTCTCGGTAGCATCATCCTTTTTCTCCAGCTTGACGCGATCAGGGTGATTCGCCAGAGATAATTCACGGTGCGCCTTCCTGATTTCGTCAGGGGATGCTGTCTTTGAGACTCTAAGTGTTATGTAGAGATCCACCTCTGGTCTATTCGTGACGCGCGAAGAAATCATGCGTTCGTATTCGTCCAGCTTCTTAAAAAATCTATTCAAGAGAAGAAGACCTCCAGTTTGGGGAGGAGCAGAACCGAAGCAAGTTTTATATGCTTCGAAAAATGCATTCTCATCATTTTTTGAACTCTTGTATGCTTTATAGAAGGCCTTGCGGAACTTATCACTTTCGATGTCCCCAAATCGTGCAGAGGGACGATGTGAGCTAGAGTTGAATGACCCATGATCCACTTCTTTCGGCGGCGTGAAATCGGGGTGGAATGGATTGGAGGCATCATCACGTCTCCTCTCGAACGTGGAAGTAGTGTCAGCACGACGGGGTTTAGTGGAAGGAGGTGAGCTTTTGTAGGTGCTCTCACGACGAGGGGGTGCGGCGCGTCGGGGTGTTGGTTCGCTTTCAGAGCGCTGCGGTCCCGAGCGAGATAGATGATTGTATGAACGGACTCTCGGGTTTGGTGGTTGAGTTGCCTGGCGGAGAGGCCTGTGCGGATAATCATCGAACTCCTTGTATTTCTTTGTGAACTGTGATCTTGAGTTATGTGCTGGAGTTCTTACCTCAGGACCGTGGGAACAATTATCATTATCAAATTGCTCGGGTTCCCTTGCAATATTTGGCCTTGAATTACGTGGCTGTGTTCTGCTCCGAGACGGGCCATGGCGATAATCATCCTCATCGTGATATTCTTCCCTATCGTAGCCTTCCACTCCAGGGTGATCATCGTAAGGTGGATTGTGCTGGATGAATTCCATAGGGTCATGCGAGGTTCGGATTTCAACGAAAGTACCGGGGGCAGCGCAAATTGTGATGTTTCTATGCATTGTATTCTTCGACTATGGTGCAGTTTAGAACTCCATATGGCGGCGTTACTGCAGAGGTATATTGTGGAACGAGGTTAGGAAAAGCTTGAAGAAAGGTGGACGTTTTAGAAAGTTAAAATATGCATGGAAAACTTGAAACCGTATTATGTAGATTTGCAGTCATGGTGCTCAAAGCGCTAACAGTCATACCACATTGACACGATAGGCGTCGCTAATCGTCATGGCGAAATGCATTATCAGTTCAAGAAGAGCGGTGATCTAGAGGCGGAATCTACACGATGAATGGAATCAAAAGCATGTGCGGGCATTTTTGGTAGCTAATTGAAATTAACGATAGTAACATTAGAAGATTAAAGTTGAATACATCATTCAGTAATTAAAGATTCATGAATGAACGGCTTACACTTGTGACTCGCGGAAATTAGACCATCGATCTCACCCCACAAAGACTATACCGTTCTTC
Source organism: Hysterium pulicare CBS 123377 (assembly GCA_000467715.1). Taxonomy (NCBI): domain Eukaryota; kingdom Fungi; phylum Ascomycota; class Dothideomycetes; order Hysteriales; family Hysteriaceae; genus Hysterium; species Hysterium pulicare. The sequence continues at coordinate 100,636 of AJFK01000095.1, forward strand.
TATACCTTTGTGACTCCTTTGCCGCCTTTGTCTATTCGCGCTCTTGCTAATCAGTTCGAAGACTCCATCCCTAAAGGGAAAAATGACTACTCGATTTCTTGTAGGCGATCAGCCTTGACTGAGTATATTGTGCGAAATGCCATATCCGGAGCCACAAATGTAAACGTACTCAGATACGCTAAGGATCTCCCCGTTCATATCTACGAGTATCAACTTAAAGCGCGCTCGGAAGCTCACCTGTTCTATCGTACTTCTCCCGCAGTTTTGAATCCGAAAGAACATCATAAGCCTGGTTAATGCGTGCCATTTGCTCCGTTGCAGCTTGTTTCTCCTCCGGCTTAGCACGATCCGGATGATGTTGCATGCATAACTTACGGTGTGCCTTCTTGAGATCGTCTTGGGAGGCAGACCTTGGAACACCAAGAACTTTGTAAAGATCCTCTTCTGACTTATTCGAGGGCTGTTGCTGGGGCATCCCACCGCTAAATCCAGAGAAACCATGGGGCCGGCTGTTGTAGCTCCAACCATGACCAGGGCCGCCGCCATAGAAGTTCTGATGATGCCGGCTGTTGTTAGGACGTGGACCACCGGTAGGATCAGGATCATATCCAGGCTCGTAAGTGTTAGTATCTTCAGGAGCATGGCCGTCCGAGGTAGAACCACCAACCCTACTAAAAAATTCCTGGAAAGACTGGAAACTCATGGCGGGATTAGTACCACAGCAAAACCTATGGGCAACGATAAATGCTTCGTCCTTAGTCGCTCCTCTGATCCGTGCATTTTGGAAGACTCTAGTAAAGCGATCGCTTCTAGCATCACTAGGCCGCTGGGACTGTTGGCGTGAATTGGAGTTTGATGACCGCGAACCTGCTCTACCGGCGGTAGGATCGGAGTTAAATCGATCGCCTCGACGGTCAGCATAGTTTCGATCAGAGGCCGGCCTATCCGGACGAGATTGATGCTGACGAGAACGGCTACCAGCGGAAGTGCTGTCACGATGGCTGGAGTTGCTGTTATGCCTCGAAGACTCACTCTCAGAGGGTCGCCGTCGGGCGCGGAATTGATCGCTATGCGAACGACCCCCAGGATCTCGTGGATCAGAAAAGGGAGTAGGCCCATACGGACGCCGGAAATCATCTTGAGTGTGGCGACGAGGGGGCGAAGATCTAGAGTGGTCTTCGAAGCCAAAACGCCCTTCGAAAGCTGAGCTACCAAATGGCGGACGGGTGCGAAATGGGTTTGGACTAGCTGGAGGAGTGGTCTCATATCCATCATCTGAATCACCGTAGTCGCCATCCGAGTAATCGTAATGAGGATCGTACCGAGGATTGTAACGAGGATCATAGCAAGGATCGCCCCCCCGAGAAAACATTCCTTCACGTGGGTTGTAGGACATCTTAGCTGTTGGAGTTGAGTGTAGAACACAGTGAGAAAGGTTGATCTGAGTGTGTATTGACGAGACCTAAGGGGAGCATCGTGCTTTTATAGGGTAAACCATTAATAAATCCTTTGTGCCAACTAGCGAATTGTGAGAAATCATAAAATGAATATGTTATGTATATACAATGATCGCGGCTATCGGGTCACGTAATCGTAATAGTTAAGTCCTGAAGCTTCACAATTGACCGAGTGGCAGAACAATGCTTTTATGTCCCCTCACATTTGTTGAGATGAGAACAAGCTCAGTTTTGATGTAGCTGGAAGCTTCACGAGTGAACAAAGTGCTCGGCGAACTAAGACAAAGACAGTCAGTAGGGGTGCTCCTTGACTATACATAACAACGGTAGCACTTCTTTGTGCCTTTCGAATACTTGTGCAATCCAACATTTCCATGCCATTTATTGTCTTATTTTTTTCCACAGGAGTTCTTTGCATCTATACAGGTGGCTATCTCTCGACCTCCGCAAGTCTTCTATCCTGTGATAAAATATGGTGCATATGATCTATGACTAAGTGCGTCTCCGGAAGACTCCAATGCCAGTCATCATTGTGTTCGAGAAATGCGAGATGAATGCCTCTAAAGGTGTTTGAAGAGTGGCGGTCTGATGGAAGGGACTTGCAGCAACGGAGAATGATAGCAGATCGATCCTGGCAAAAACATGTAATACATGGGTGTTGGACGCTTTTGAGATGAAATTATGGATGGTATGCTGAGTGAGGTGGTGCAAAAATCGGAGATGAAGAACGTCGCATTCTGTTGCCAAGAGATTTAAGAAGCTTATTCATCTCACGTGACTATCTAGATGAGATCAAGTGGCTTTTTCCAGGTTCTCTTATGGATGAGAGGGATCATTCAAATACCGCATCAACAATAAGTACTCATGGTTAATAGTTGAGAGTTGAGGCCCCGAAAGTTATTCTTGGATTGTATATTATTTACGGATTGGCAGGTTTAATTTAAAACTATATGAATATCCAAAAGACTCCGAATCCAGATATAAAAATGCCCAATGATTAATGCAACAAAACCGCTATGCGAAGCCCTCATAAGCTTCAGAAGTCAAAGCCATCAGTCTTGTCAAGCCATGCTAGAGCGCGTCTAGCAGTTGTAGGTCATGGTAATACCAGCATCCTTGGTATCGGCAAAAGCCACGTCACCAGCATCAGTTTGACTTCCAATGGACATCTTGTATATCATAGTGGAGGCGCATGTGAAGCTGTTGATGACAAATTTGGTAGCAGCAACCGGGCTACTGGTGAAGTCGACAGTTCCGACCTGGCTTCCCTTGGACGGACCATCTTCGGCGAAGACATAGACTTTGCTATTGCCGGAACTGGTGATCGGGTAGCCGGCAGGGAAGTTGACTTCAAGCTGGCAGCCGTATGATCCAGCGGGGATGTTGGAGAAAGTGACGAAATCATCGCGCTTGTTGGCACCTCCGGCATCTTGCTTGATCTCGTAGTTGATTGGGAAGCCGATGGATTGGGGGTAGGCGACGCTGCAAGCACGGCGCTCGAGGTTGGATGCCGGAGTTGTGGGAGCGGCAGAGGTCATGAGAGCAGAACTCAAAAGAGCAGCGGCGATGGTGATGTACTGCATGTTTGAGAAAAAAGGTTGGTGACTTTGAAAGAGAAAACCGAGCTAGGTTTAAGGGGATTATAAGAATAGGTAAGTTGAGAAAGAGCTGTTGATTGAAGTTGAAATTGTTGATGAGTTGATGATGGCCTATTCTCGACTGCTTGCTCGTCTTTATACTTAAAGCGTCCGTATACAAGAGCTCCGTGAATCTATAATTAACTATCGCCTCTTCTCTTTGGGGCCACCGCCAGACGAAGCTCACGAGGACATGGTTGCGTAGGTATAGCGTGATCGAATGCAACGCTGGTTCGGAATACGGGACGTTAATCATGACTGTGACACTTGGAAAATAACATCTCAAATGGTGTTCCACGGCGTTCTGGATGTAATACGCATTACACGAATGAAACGCTGAGTTATTTTCGTGTCGCTCTGTGTTCTCCATCGGATTGGGTGAGAGTGCGATGGCGGCCATGGCTGGTTTACCACAGCCACATCAGCCTAGGTCTCCAAAGATTACAAAACTTCAGAATACGGGCAACAACTGACGACCTCATGGATGTCAGCGTCGCCTTAGCCAGACATTGATCGATCCATGGACGCTTGAGAACGGACTCTGTCAGCACTCACTTTCAGCCGCAACCAAAGACTCAAATACTGGCCGCCTGGCCGGTGCTCCCGGCAACGTCACCTCTCTACCTCCAAACGCATCCTACCTCAGTAGAACGTCCGCTCAGCATGTGTAAGTATCCTTGACGAAACCTTCGGAACGTATTTCGAAATTTCGTTCTACCACCTAAGAGCTGTGGGGTTTGGATTTCCACCGCGTCATGTGTCGCAAGAGATGCTAGTTACTTGGAGAAAGAAGTGGTTGTACTCTAAAGTCCGTCGCGACTATGATGTGATTGTTGATTCGTTTTATGCCACTCGTAGCATATCAATGGAATTTGAGATTTGAATGAGGTGCGTCCTTTGGAAAGTGATGTTTTTCAAGCAGAAGCTAACAATATACCTTAACCTTATCCTTGCTAGGGCCAACACCTATCTCGACCTAGTTGGGCTCTAGCTTGGGGTACTTATCACGATGTCGGCTCCTTCGAGGACCATGTCTCCCTCTCCCTATTTCCCGACGGTGAAACTCTGGAGTTGCGAGTTTTTCAACGACATTTCTGCCATCGTAGCTCCCCTAGGTATGGTTTTTCCTTGAGGCGCGCCTGGGTATCGACCGCGCATCGACACCAATTGTACGAACAGGTGTTGTGGGAGGTCTCTAGATCGACAAATTGAGCCAAGTTGCAAGCGGCTACCGAAAAAGGTCATGGACTCGCCAACCTTACTTCAGCAGTATTCGATCCCACTATTCTATCTTGTCAACATTCTGGGTCTAGGACTGCATCCAAGTGCCTTCCGAACACTTCTTACATTACCAGCGGTACCTCTTTTGGTAGCTCAATCATATTTGCGCAAGGACAAACAGTACTTGGGCGATGAATACTCCCTGAACTGCATGCTCTTAACTCTGGTGTTTACTTACATTGATCAAATAGTGTACGTAAGGTCCGGGTACAAAGTCCATGTCGCCGTCTTTGTACTTTTCTCTTATATGTTCACTACCCGCATCCCACTCAAGCAGTATCTGAAACACTATAAGAAGAAGTATTGAACGGGTTGTGGCAGTACCAACACCCTTTTTAAAGTTCATGCTAATTGTACTCCCACCTTTAGGTTGGCCAACCCGGACAAGGAGCAATGGCACAAGCTTCGAAGTCAAGAGGACACCCAGAAAGGCCCAAGCAAGCACAGCGCAGTCCGAAACTCCTTTCCCCGGCGATTTTGGTGGGGGCTTCAGCTTGCAATGTACTGCCGCTATGTCGGCTGGTCCCAACAAGTGAAGAATATCCCAAAGGCCCCCCCTGCAAATTAATTCTAGATGGTGAGGGGGGCAAACTTGATTGGGTTTGGAAGTTTGCTGATTACTGCTAGGATTTTCACTATACGAAAGTTTTTCAGATTGATCTTTATGTTCATCATTGCGGACACTGCTGTCTCATACTCTGCTTCTACACCGCATGGAGCATATCTCGGCTACGAAAATGGCAAGACGATCGTTGACCCGTTCTCTGCCCCACAGTCGACGCAATTCATCCTATGTTGGATTCACATAGTTATCACATATTCCAGCATGGAAGCGATGAATTGTGCTGCAGCCATTGTTTCCGTGCTTTTGACCCTCGCTTCTCCTCACGACTGCCCACGTCTGTTTGGAGATTTGCGCGAAATGTATACAGTTCGTAGAGCTTGGTCGTCAGTAACACCCGTCTCACTTTGGTTATTTGTGAGCTGACGCTTTCATCAGAATTACTTGGCACCAGTTAATGCGTCGGATCACTTCCACGTTTGGGATCCTATTCGCCCGGGACCTCCTTCACCTACGCAAAGGATCATTTGGCTCCAGGTACATTCAGTTATTCGTCGGCTTCCTAATCAGTGCTGTAATTCATGCTGGAGCTTCAATGCTCTGTAATCGTACCCTCAAAGATAATGGGGAAATGGTCTTCTTTATGGCCCAAGCTATGATCATCATGATCGAAGACCATGTGCTCAACTGTGGTCGATACCTTGGTCTGCAAGATTCGCTAGCTTGGCGTATCATGGGTTACTTGTGGACTATTATTTGGTTCGGGATATCAACACGAATCTATTCATTTCCACTTATTTACAAAGGAATGTGGACACACCATCCTACCATGGATTTCTTTGGCGTGGGCCCTTCAAAAGCCTAAGTTGTCAATCTCACGGCGGGGTTGGCGATCTAGATCGTAAGAGCAGAAAGATTGGCTTACTTTCTTCTGCTTTTTGGCAAAGGGGAATGTGAGATCCTTGCTAAAATTGGGTTTCAACGCCACTCTGTGTAGTACTATAGCCCAAGCAAATCCACATCATGCCTTGGGCGGCTTTGGGCAGCCTCACTTTTGATGCCCAGTTTCTTAAGGTCGGTCGCTCTGGAAGTTTCACATGAACTTTCAAATGTATATCTACAAAGCGTCTTATCTAGATGGGTTTCCACTCAAAGCCAGCGTGGTAGTGGTCTTAATCTGTTGTAGCGCGCACGTGTGGCCGACTTTTCTCCGACAACCTGCCTAGGCAACCACCAGGCCACGCAACATTATCCTCGAACTTCCACCTCACATTTCTGCCTCGTTTGCTGGTGCTTTTATTTCATCATGGCTCGAACCAAGGCACAAAGGCTTCATAGACGTCAAAAGCGCCGAATTCATTCATTCTTCCCTCTTTCCGATCTTCCCCTTGAACTCCAACTCCACGTCCTGGGTAAGTTGGACATCGCCTCACTCTACCGCCTCATTCATCTGAGCTCCGAACACAAGCGACTGTTCGTTGCTTATCCAGAAACAATCTTGCGGGATGTGATGAATGAACTGCCGTATCAAGTGCGAATTCTTGTGGTGACCTCGCTCGCACTATATCGAGTCGATGGCTTCTTGGATCTGGCCGAAATGAGCTCGTTCATGAGTTGGCATTTGAACGGTAGGATGACGGGAAGGATGTTTTATGGGTATGATGACCCGATCGAAATCCTAGAGGCCCTCTTTGACTTCCACGGTGAAGTGGATGAAGCAGTTTGGGCATACGTAACATGCGTCTACATGCGAATGTCTCAATTCGACAATCCGTGCGTAATCCCAGCGAAACTTGAACTCTCGCCGTCAGAGCATGCTCGCATCTCAAGCACCTTCTGGCTGCTGAAGGTATACACGCAGTTCTATCTAGAAGGGCATAAGCTCCAAGACAACCATCCCCGCTTTTTGTCAGCTTTTCATGTTCATCAAACCTGGATAGACGATTTCCTATCGTTCCTTCATCCGTGGCAGGTTGATAGCATGTTGAGTGTTCATCGATGGCTAGAATTCAACCAGTCGATCGGTGACTGGGATCCGCACTCTTTTATTCCGATTAGGATGCCTTGGTCGGAAAAGCTATTCAGTTTAAGCATACCTCGCTTTTTCGAAAGCTATAACAAGTGCCACGAGACACCATTTGGAAGAATGGCAGCTTTCAAGAAGATGATAGCGCAATACACGGATCGTCGAGGTTGGTGCAGAGACCCTCAGATATGTCGACCCACTTACACTCCAAGCCCTGGATGGCTTTATTTCTCCAGGGTGAAAAATATTTGCAATCTAAACATCTATCAGCGCCTATTCCAGGATTGCGGTCTTTTCTTTTGGGACGAAGAGCGCCTCGACGGCTGGAATATGCGAGACGCCGAGTGTTTTCCATCCGTAACGACACACCTTGAAAGCCGACTGGGGCAACAGAATCTAGACTTCAATCGCATAGAGTGGAACAGCCATCAAGCCAAGGCAAAAAGAGAACGAGATATCGCCTCCAAATTGAAAGAATGGACCAGATGTCCGATTCCTTGCACATTTGAGGAATGGGAGGGTCAACCATTAATTCTGGCTCGATGTGGATATGAACGCGACCTGTGGAAGGAAAAGGCATCTCGATATCGACGCGAACAACGGGCATTGAAAGGGTGAGTAATACGGACTTCATTACAGGTGCTCTCAAGATCATCGCGTGGGACATCTGTATTTTCACGTGCCGTGGACCTTACTGGATACTTTTCTTTCTGAAATCTCCGACCTGCTATTCCAATCTTTTTAAGGGAGGTATGGGTATTCTTTCTTTAACAATGTTCCTTCGCTTCTTGGTTTCTCGCGTTTCTTATTCAATTTTCGGTAAGTACTGCAATTTACACATTTGTATGAATTCCCATTCATTAGGACTCCGGAGTGGCCATATTTATCTCTGGATACTCGGTTCCGGCTTCCTAGACTCGCTGTGAAGTCTGGCCCCAAAACATTGGCTCCTACCTAATAATTGGTATTCTAGAGGACTAGTTCCAAAGCGTCGTCTTCCAGGATAGGTCATCCGTTATTGGAACGGGAAATTCATCGTAATCAATGCAGTAATAGCCTGTTTAAGTCAGGTAGGACAAAGGGACTCGATGTGTTTGGTCTATTGCGCGGTTGACAGCGTTTGGATTATTCATTGGATGATGCATTGCTTTCCATACGCACATATGTCCTTAACTCTAGAAGATGCTCCGCTCTGCCTTTTTGGTCTCTACTCCTCCGCATCTAAGCTTGTAGTTGCAAATGCAGGAATGGTTTGGATTAATCGGAGGTACAGGATCTCTAAGAATTAACATGCTATGTGATGACTGAATATGAGTTGATGCTTGGTGTTGCGTTGATTTGAGCCAAGTATTCAGCCAATTGGGATAATCTCGGCGAAATTAACACTTCAGCTCTTGAACCTCAGCTTCATGCAAACACCACACCCAGCAATCCACATCACGAACGATCCCCTACTTTACGCGCAATGCTAGTCTCCCTCACAGTCGGTAAAGTTGATGCCGGCGTCGCCGTTCTATTAACAGAAGATAAACGCCTCGTACGCGCCACCCCATCTCTCACTTTCCTCACTTCCCAAAGCTCAAGGCTACTTTTATGAAGCTCAGCACGCAATTCAGCTTCTTCCCTCCAAACCGCCCGCCTAGAATATATTTATCTAACCTTCTAACCGCACGAAATCACAGATCGAATTCCCCTCCATCCTCCTCCCGCCCGACATCTCCAGCGGCAGCATAGTCGACATCACCGTCTCTCGAAACGCAATCTCTGAATCCTCCTCCGCCTCCAACTTCCACAACCTGCAATCGACCATCTTCCGCACCTTCGGCCAACAGAATCCCTCTCCGCCCGTCCTTCGCTGCCGCAACGCAACCCAAACATCCGTAGTGCTAGAATGGGATCCCATACAAATGGCGACAGCGTCCCTGCGCGGGTTGACGCTTTTTAGGAATGGGAGTAAAGCGGGAACGATCCCGAAACCGACGGACGTGCATAGTACGAAATTGAGCGGGTTGGCTGTGGATACGGAGTATAATTTTCATCTTGTGTTAAGGACGAGTGCGGGGACGTATTCGAGTAATAAGTTAAGTGTGCGCACGCACAAGATGACGGATCTGAGCGGGATTACCATCACGCCGGGGCATATGCCCTCTGCGCTCTTGACGAGTTTGAAGGAGAGCGTTGACAGGATCGGAGCGCGGTTGGCGGAGACGGTCAGGATTGATACAACGCATTTTGTTTGTACGGAGGGGAGGGGACAGGCGTGGGAGAAGGCTGTTGAGAATAACATCCCGGTTGTGGTGCCGGATTGGGTTAAGGGGTGTGAGAGGGAAGGGAGGATTACCGGTGTTAGAGGATACTATCTGAACGCTGATCCAAGGTTAAGGCAAATTGGCCCTGGGTCGCAGCAGCAGGTTCCGCAATTGCAGGCCCAGGGGCAGAGGGGCACGCCGTTGCAGAGTCCGACGACGCATGTTACGCCGCCTACGCCGGAGAGAGCTACAAAGGAAGAGAGGACGGCGGAGCCTCCTAGTACGGTTGATGAGGAGGATGGGACGCCGCCTCCCCCACCGCCCAAGGAGGATACGAGGAAGGAGAGAGCGGAGGCACCGGAGCCGAAAATGCAGACTGAGGAGCAGAAAGTCAGGACAGAGGATCTCAAACCTAGCGCTGAAAACGAGGACGAAGACGAAAATGATAGCGAGGAAGAAGATGAGGAGGATGGTGGAGCTGCTGGCGAGAAAGCTGTGGAGGCTGGATTGCCGGTGAGAACGAAACCGGGCCAGGCTGCCAGGGATGAGGCGGACGCGGATGATGGAGGCAGTTTCCAGAATGTGGAGCTGTAGGCTCTGCAGAGTGAGTGCGTAGGAGAGGTTCGATTTTGTGAGACAATGGTATTAGTAGGTGAATACTATGTATGGCTTCTTCGCTTGAGCAGGGCGTTGGTAGAGAGTAGAATAATATCCGTATGTCGATTATTGTCCACTTTTACTTTCTTGCTTGCCATGTAACCTGGAGAGGTATCTGCGTCCGGGTGAGGAGTGAAGACTCTTGGGAGTAAGAAGGGTTGTGTCATAAATGCCATATATTCATGCACAAGATATGTTACAGCAAGTCGCTCTATACGCTACCCTCGCCGTGATCACGGTCATCTGGTCGATGACTCTGGTCAACCTCTTCATCCCCATCCTCCTCCCTCCACCTCTTCCTCCACCACTTCAATCGAAACCAATCTCCCACCTTATCCTGCCCTCCATCACCATCTCCTAAACCCCATCCTTGACTGCCCCTCCTCCGTCCAAGATCCAAAAGCCCACTCTCCCCTCCATCCTCATCATCGGCGCTCTCATCCACTGCGTCCCGGCCTACAGGTCTCTTCCCAGACGACGCAGATCCTCCATTACTCTTCCCCATACCCTCCCACCAACTACGTCTCCTCAATTGCCCAAGCCATTTCGAGTCCTTCCGTTTAGGATGCGGTAAAGTTCCCGACCTGGGTCTACGTTCTAGATCCGCGGATCTACGAGCTCCGGCTGGAGAGCGGAGAGAAGAGGTATCGCGATCGTTAAGCTCGTCCCATATCTCGTTCGTTTCTTCCGAGATAGTCATCCTGCGTCTTCGTGGCGTCGGTCTTCGAGGGCTGGGGCTGGCTCTGGGACTTTGCTGCAGGGACCGCTTTCTCGCGCTGGGATTGGATGAATTCGAAGCAGTGGGAGACTGGAGTGAAGGACGCTTTTTGACTTTTGAAAACACTGGAGCGGGAGCAGTCGTGTGTCGTGCAAGTAATGGGGTCGTTTCGTCGGTGCTTCCTCGCTTGCGTTTGAGGTTCTGTTCGACGGCTGATCCGTGAGCGCCGGGAATTGCTGATTCTACGTCTATGATGTCTTCATCCTCTTCTTCCTCGAGGGTTGGGCGGACAAGACCAATACCTGGAGTTAGGAGCGTCTGAGGGGGCGGGATGGTGCCTGAGTGTTTGAGGTGGTGAGTGGGAGATTGAGGTTCCTGGGCGGCTGTCGGTCGGCCTTCTTCAAGACGCCAACTCAATGAAAAGACGCCTGCAAGGAGAATTACAGTACCGAGAGCGATGAGCCCGGCATGAAGGGAGGTCAGTCGAGAGGACTGATGGAAGTAGATTAGGCCGTCTATGATTGCGATGATATTGTAGATGCAAAAAACAAGTGGGTATAAAACGCTAGTGCTGCAAAGTTTGAGTCCGCGGTGCATGTAATAGAGTTGTGTGAGGGCGAATGCCACGAGGCCGAGTAGGATTACCCACGACTGCCAGCGGTTGAATTCATTGTGCCGGTCGACAATCGTACGGACGAGGAGTTCGACGGCGCTCTTGGCTATCAGGAGGGAGTGTGCAGAGAGGATGCCGCTCACGCAGCCAAAGCCCAAGCCGCGGACAAGTCGAAGTCGTGGAGTAGGTCTTGGATAGAGACGTTTTAGAAACCAGTTGCCGATGATGAGGGCAAGAACTATGATAGCAGTGCCGGACATCCATAGCAAGAACTGACGTCTAACAAGAAGTGCGAGTAGTTGATCCAGATTATGTGACGGCTCTGAAAGAGACCCAAATATCCCAATCAGCAATGCGCCAGCTGCAACAAGTATGGTTCCAGTAAGGGAGTATCGGGTGAAAGGTTCGCTGAGGATGATGGAGGCGCAAATAGAGTTGAAGACGAGACCGGACTGTCGCTTGTTAGCAACTTGATCGGGAAAATAGTATGAACGCTTTCATACCGCTTGTAGTGTGGAGAGAACTGGGAGTGGGAGAGTGGTGATTTGAATGGTGCTTCCCACAAGGTTCGCCACAATGAACATGCCCATACCAATCTATTGCAAGTCAGTCGCTGGACCCAAGCACAGTGCACTCCACTTTGCTAACCTGCCATCTCCGCCGCCGATATGGTGGCCGCCGCTCATAGTCATCCTCTTTCTCTTCTTCGAGTAGATGGGATTTGCGCTGGAGGGTCAAGCCGACGCTCTGAATACTGGTGGAGAGGAGCCCGACGATCACTCCAAGCTGGGCAATATAGATCAGTACTATGGGCTTCCGACTCGGCGTGTTGTGGGCGCTCCATGCTTAAACTCACAGTAATGCTAGCCCCCACGGAAAGATCCACCATGTTGGCGGTCGACGGTGCGGTGTTCGCGATGAAGGTCCTGCTACCTCACTGGCGGAAGCATACTGTGCATTTGTAGTTGTGATTGTGTTCGTCTTTGTGCTTTGCGGCCAGCGCAGAATGATGTTGTCACGATGAATGAGGTCGGTGACGGACAAGCCACGAGACAGCACTGGACGGGCTGCCGAGGCGAGAGGCCAGGGATGCGCGCGATGATGTCGTTGGCTCGAAGCTTCAGTCGAAGCGCACCCACGGAACCCACCCTTTATATCCTCGAGACAGCTGAGGGCGTCGAACTTGCGTTTCAATATCAACTCGTTGTTCACTCGTGGCTGTTGGCGTCACTGTTGTCCTCTGTTCGCAGCGATCCCCTCCCGTGCTTGCTTTTGCACAGCTATCGCCGCAACTAGAGAAATCTCCGAACGCAGCTTGACCACTGCTCAACGAACAACTACCTCCACCTCCCCCATATCCTCTCTGTCTGTACCACCGCCAAAGCTCAAGCAGAGCAATTCGCATTCCACAGAGCCACCAACATGTCACAGGCTCACGCCATGTCCGACGATCAGGTTAGAGCGACTTTTCCCGTCTCCCAGGCAGCCCACAGCAGCCCTCTATCAAGCTCCCCGCCATCAATCAATGATGCCCGCACAACTAACCATAGCTTGTTATGCAGGTCGCCGGCGAGCTGAAGAAGATGACGGCCTTCATACGACAAGAAGCCCTCGAAAAAGCCAACGAAATCCGCCTAAAAGCCGATGAGGAGTTCGCAATTGAGAAATCCAAGCTCGTGCGCCAAGAAAGCTCCTCCATCGACTCCTCCTACGAGAAGAAGTTCAAGCAGGCAAGCATGTCGCAGCAGATCACTCGCTCTACCGTCTCCAACAAGACACGACTACGTGTCCTATCTTCGCGCCAGGAATTGCTGGATAACTTGTTCGAGGAGGCGGGGAAGAAGTTGGAGGGTGTGTCTAAGGACAAGGGCAAATATCAGGGCGTGCTCAAGAATTTGATTCTGGAGGGTGCCTATGCGCTTAATGAGAGTAAACTGCTGGTAAAGGGCAGGAAAGCAGATTATGACCTTCTGAAAAAAGCTATTGAGGAGGCAGAAAAGGAGTATAAGAGCAAGGTAGATAAGGAGGTCAAGGTCGAGATTAATGAGAGTGATCCGCTGCCAGAAGGATCGTAAGTCCGCACCCTGGTTGAGTTTTTAGTTATATGGCTAACAATTAGTAGAGCTGGTGGCGTCATCGTTATAGGTACTGGAGGCAGAATCGACCTCAACAATTCCTTCGAGGAGAGATTAAAGCTTCTTGAAACAGATGCTCTTCCCTCCATCAGAGTGACACTTTTCGGAGAGAACCAGAACCGTAGATTCCACGATTAAGCGACTTCATCCAACCAGCAGGATGCCGAAAGCTGCTTTGGAAGGCAAAATGTCGACTCTGGTCAAATAAGGCTGGCAGTTGTATTGGAGAGAACAATGGGCCGAAGACGGGGAACAAGATAAACATGGAGGTAATATTCCCTTTCTGGTGTGATGGCTGCATGAGCAGCTGTGATGTATTGCAATACCTTCCATATGCTTTCTATGTTTTGCGGTCACTGTAGAATACTCGAAAGCTTCTTTGGGCTTTGAATTATTCAAAGTTCACATCATTTTAGACCATGTGCACATACATACTTCTCTCGTGGATCGGGCGCAAGTAGTTGCCAGATTATGATATACGTGAGTGTTGATTCCAGCGAATCCCTTTCGCCCCAAACAGCCTTCATAAGTTATTGGTGGAAATGGTATGCAGTGCATACCCTCACTTCTTCATGCTGATGTTGAAGATGCGCCCTCTAAGGTTGCTATTGCCCAAAGCGGGTATGAAGTCCACCGCGCTCTTCGTCTTGGCTCGATAACCTCCACCATCGTCACTAACCATCCAAATACGCAAGCAGCCTTCCATTACTCAGTAATTGGCCCCAAAATAACCTCTCGGTTCAATCACTCACGTTTGCCTATTTGATTAATACAGGTGCTCTTACAGAACAGATAGGCAGCCGAATGACCTCCGAGACTTACCAATTCTAGGAAACCGTTCCTTACAAATAGGACATTTTAACACCTGCATTGTCCTGCGGGGGCATAGCGGGGTTCTGTTTAGATTCTGATTCTAATTCTTACTGATGCTGATTGACCCTTGGACAGAGTATATGAAGCTCGAGATACCGACTTGCATTTCGCAGGCCTTACTTTCCCCATTCCAGCTTTCTTCCACCCCCCGTCACTTCCTTATCTTGCATACACCTTCACATTAGCTGCCCTTTGAGCATTGCTGTTCAGATACAGGAAGATATATAGAGGTACGTTGTGAACATACCAAATCCCATTGTTCGTATTCTATCGTCCAAGCCCAAACAACACCATTGCCCTTCGTCCTGATTGAATATTGGTATACAATTGACTGACATTATGGGCGCTCTCATCAGCAAAGTCAAGTCCACAACGCCCTCTCCCAAATCCGAAAAGATGTCTTCGCCCGTAGCAATGACCTACTTCTCGAAAGCGCAAGCCAACAAACCGCCTCTTATCGCCAACGAGAACGCTTTCCTCGGTGATGTGGCCTCAAGGTATGAACCAACTCTTTCCCCCGCTTTCCCTCCACACCCAGCTAACCTCCACAACAGCGAGAAAATTGACCCGGAAAAGCCCATCTCCGCAGGCTTCTACCGCCTTGAGAAGGGCACACCCCTCGTCTACACCTACACCTACCACGAAATGAAGATCATCGTGGAAGGCTCCTTCGATATCGAAGATGAGACGGGGAAGAAAGTGCATGCGGTGCCGGGGGATGTGTTTTATTTCCCCAAGGGCTCAAAGATCACATTCACAACTGAGGATTATGGGTTGGCGTTTTATACTGGGCAGAGGAAGGAGGGTGCTGCGTAAGCTCCACGGTAGTTCTGCGGCTAGGAGATAGGGTCTGAGGGTTGTGGATAATTGAGCGAGAGACGTCAACTAGGAAAACAGGCTAGCTTTCTCTCTTATACATCGGCGAGATAAAGGTTATATCGGAAGGGAATTGATCAGGTAGTTTTGAAGCAAATAGTAATGAAAATCCAAATCCAGGCTCTGAAAAATCAAGAAGCGATTCCCTACTTGCAAAGGCAAGCCAAATTCCCCGCCCAGACGCCCAAATCTCAGCCGGTTGCATTTTTGATATTCATCATATTATCCACTCCCTTTCAAATTATTTCATCAGAATCTACTTCAGATAATCAACTTAAAAAGTTCTATCTAAAATATGTTAGTTCAAAAACATCTAAGCCAACGCCTCTATCGATTTATCCAACTATCCATTAGGATCTCTCCCTCCTTCCCATTCTCACCTCAACTCACCCTAGAAACTCACACCCGATCCCTCCTGTATTCCTGCTCACTGAAACGAGAACTATTGCGTCTTAATTTCTTGCGGGAAAAAACCAAGAAAATTCTGAGAGCGGGCCCGGCTCGCTCTGAAGTAGAATAGCAATACAAAAGCCCGGTACAGGTAGAGGGTTTATTTTTTTCAGGCAGCTTAAGTATGGGAAATATGTTATAAGAACAGCAGTTTGAAGATGTAGTGTAGGTTGGGTTTGCCTTTATTTCCTCCCCCTCCTTTTCGCTTTCGGGTACTTGAGGAGATGTTGGCAGGGGCTTGACTTGACTTTGGCTCGTTGAGGGTATTGTTAGGGATGCTGCAGATTGGCTTTTGGTAGGAGGAGGGGAGAAGGGTGGAATGGGCGTGGTGATTGGGATGTTGCATAGCATATAGGTTGGGGGGTTTCTAGGAGAAGAAGACTACTGGATGTTTGCTCGTTGTCCATTCCGAGCTATGAAGGTGGATTTCAGGTAGAAGAGTGCCAATGGAGAAAGGTCCGCATAATTTGTCAGGACGTGGAATGATATAAGCGTGCAGTCACCTTGTGAACCGTTCGCATCTATTTATTACTCTTGGATGTGAAGTGAAAACAACTACGAGGATATTATTGAACCTGGTACTACCTAAGAATTGAAGTGAGTTTACTTGACGTCCAAATACAGCTCCCCCCCCCCTCCATCCAAAACATAATCTTTCGCACCTCTTCTCTTCCCTTCCTCTTTATCTACGGGTCGATGCTAGTCCCGCACAAGGCCCAAGCCCATAAGCCATAGTCCCATCATTTCCTTCAAGATAGTATTCCTGCTTTCCCAACGGACACTGATCCAAATGACACACACCTGAGTCATAATCCGAATGATATACATAACAGGTACCCGAACCATCGGATTTCAGCGCCTTGACGGCATAGAATATGCAATTGATTCCAGACGCCGAAGAAAAGCAACTCTGGCAGCAGTCTTTAATCCCGGTCGTGGCACTCTTGGTTCTGCTATAGTAGCTATCGTAGCTGAACGTAGTGTTCGTGACAGGGCTGGCGCAAGGGTCCCATGGTAAGGTGGAAACATCAGTAGCGATAGCGGTGCTGATGTCGGTGACTGTGGTTGTAGTCGTGAATACACTTGCGTCTGTAAAGGTGCTTACGGCTGTCGATGTTTCTATTCCGGGAACTAGCTGGGTCGATACTTCGATAAGGGTCGAATAGACTGTGAGTGTTTTGAAGACGGTCGGTCTGGGCCCGCCTGTTGTTTCAATCATTGTCTTCGTTGCAGTTTCGCATTTGTCGGTTTGGGTGAGGAAGCAAGCTGGAGTGAGTTAGATGATTCCGAGGCCAGGTGGATGAGGAAAGAGTGGACATGGCTTACAGCAGCAGTCTGGCATCTTGGGTATATCGTTGAACCTCCTGGGTGGGCCGGGACCCACTACTACTGATGATGATGATGATGCTGGTGTTGCTGGACACGTAGGGGGGCCACTTGAAACTGTCACGTTCAATGTGCTATTTGCCAAATGTCAGTCCAAGGTCTTCAACCACTCATTTCTACCTCAGCTAAAGAAATTCGTTTCACTCACGTCGTCGTCGTTACTTTTGTATGCGCAGTCTCAGTAGCAGTGATTTGAAAAGAGTAAAAACTCGTCACGACAGCAGTTGAGTATGATGTTTGATATGCTGTCCTAGAGCAATGAATTAGAACCTGTATGTAATACCTCGGATTGCTCAATACATACTGATTAACAGTTTCAACAGCAGTCTCATGAACAGTCACAGTCGTCGTCTTTGGAGGGACAGCTGCTGTCTCTGTGACCGTAGTACTTGCTTCCGTGCATGTTGTCTTTCGAATTTTATACTCCGCTGCAAGAAACCGTCCACCATTAGCATCTCTGTTCCGAGAGACCATCTCAGTTGAACAGTCTTACCGATGTAATGAGCGCAATCTTTACTCTCAGCCGGCGAGACCTGGCGGCATGATGCTGGTTGGGGAACACATTGGTTATAGCAAAGGCCGGAGCCAACGAGAGTGAGAAGGAACAGGATGGAAACGAATGACTTGACCATTTTTGCAATAAAAGAGAGCCCTGCAAACTCAGATTTGGACGCGTGTAAGAAAATAGAAAGTGTGGGGATAGTCTTTATAAATTCCTTCCACATTCTCAGGGGCGATGTTCACCATGTCAACCTCGTCGCGACCGACAATGCTACCACGAGAAGCTACCATTTGCGAGGCCGGAAATGCTACCATGAGGAGCTACCATTTGATAGAAATCTCCCAATGGGAGAGAACGAGAAGAAATCGCTGCCAAGTGCAGACAGGAATGTGTGAAATAGTCGAATAGATTCAGTCTTGGAGATGAATGCTTACAAGTCAGAGGAATTGAGATGCGGCCAGACGCTCCCAGTCGGCGCAATTCACGGTTATACATCTCCATAACCGCAAGGGAAGGTTAAGGCGAAGAAAATTTGGCCTTATACAAGTAGAAGTAGGGAATGCAAAACAATTACAGAGAGCAATGATGCGAATAATGACGTTAAAGAAATACTATGACACTAGTCCCCAAATTGAATAGGTAAGCGACTCACTTCTCATACCGGACGTGCTTTCAACTTCAAACCCCAGCAAGATTGTATGAATGTTTTTTATGGGTGTGCTTGATTGACAGTATATTTACTGTTCGAAAACTTGCCATTTTGGTTCCAGAAGCTGTCTGTCCAAGGAACTCTGGATCCAAGCCAGATTCCTCGAAAACTTGAAAGTTATTCCGAAGGAAAGGCCGATGCGGAATGACAAATTCCATCCATTCCCCTCCTCGTTTTATGTGGTTAGTAGGAGTCCCCAGCGGCAAAGCTATTTTCTCCAAGGTTCCTCGTTTACACTTGCCAGGGGGTTATGTAAGCTACGCATTACTAAATCATGCTGCCTGTATTGGGGTGAACGTTTACTATCCTAGAACTGGACTATGTAGACAAACTACTGTTTGATAGAAGCGGCATCATTAGCTACCTACTAAATCCAACTAGAATGAAGCATTAATCTACCACATGCTTTGAATCAACGAGATTAATTGCTTCCATGGCGCCGGCATTATCGCCGATGTTGGAGAAGACTCTCAATGGCAACAAGAGAAGGGAAGATGGTAAGTTTTCATACCAACACGTGGCTGAGTTGGGATGTGAGGAATCTGAGGGTGGATGAGGTGCTGGGAGGGGGAGATGTGTAGGGGACGTTGCAGGAGTATGTCGTTGTGGATGATGAGAGGTGAGTTCCTCCAGAACAAGGCATTCAATGAAGTAGCATGAGAACCTGATTTAACAGAGCTGTCATTGCGCCTAAGAACTAGACGGTCGAGGAAGCAGCAATGCTGTCACGGCAGGAGTGTCGGCACTGAGTGAGTTGGGGTTAGTTGGAAAAGGGAACTGGGTTTTGACGCAGGGGACTGGCGGTGTGAGTTTTTTTGCGATACAGGTCAGTTGACTTGCTCGTATTCGTTCACCGGAATGGAGAGAAAAATCTGGGTAGATTGTTGACTCTTAGCTAGCAACCGCACTCGGCGCAACTGTCATCGCGACATCTTCCTCGGACGAGAAACTCGAGATGGCGAAGAACATTGGAGCAAAACAACTCATCAACTACCGAAAGACTCCGAATTGGGATAAAGAAGTCCTGCGCATTACCGACAATGAGGTCGTGCTGTCGTTGGAATATTATTAGAGGGAGCGCCGGCGGATTTGGTGCCTTTGATATTGTTCGGTGGGAAGACTGGTACGTTGTCTACTTTTATCCCTCCTTTTAGATCGCTGGTCAAGAAACCCGAGACCATCTGGCTGATTTACGAGAGTCCGAGGAAAGGTCGGCGTACGTAGGGACATGGTTGTGGATTTTGTGAAGCATGCTGAGAAACATGATGCGCATCCAGTATTCTAATTGCTAAGACGTTCAAGTTTGATGAAGCGCCGGAGGCGTTCGAGAGTTTGAGGAATCAGAAGGAAGTTGGGAAGATTGTGGTTAAGATTGGAGCATAAGAAGAGTCCTCGCGACTAAGTGTTGGCGGGGCCGAGCCTTTCGCCAAGATCACGTAATCTTTCTCACGTGACCCGATATCCTTCCAGCCTTGTTCCAAGACAGAAATCTACTAAATGCTTTACAAAACATAAAAGCTGTATGCAGTGCTTTTTTTATCTAGATCTATTCTGTCTGCATATGTCTTGGTTGATTGCAAATCAAATACTGCAGTAAATTGAGGTTAGGGCCTCAGATATGAGATGTTTGTATCTCATGTGTATGGTCGGCACTTTTCACCTTCCACATTGGATGAGCAGAGTGAATAAATAGTAAATGAGACAAACTAGGATAAAACAACTATGGTGACGGCCGAAGGGAATTTAAGGTCACACTTAATTCGGTCAATCGACACATTGTCAACTCCCGAGCCCCCGCCCAGATATCTTAATAAGTTCGAGATTAAACTAGCGCCCAACGGCATATTACCCTACGAAGTGGTAGCAGAACCATGTATTTAGGAGCTACGATCCAAGTTATCGCACAAGTTATCTTAGACTCTTCATTCCAAGCTTTCGCTTCTCACTGACGGTGGGAGCCATTTCGTCCAACATGCAGTGGAAGACTATCGCCCTGGCACTTCTCGTGCAGCATGGCTCTGGCCAATCGTCAATGCCGATGATGCGTTTCGAGTGCTCGCAGCTTGTCGTCGACCGTTTAGACCCTTTGGTCAGTCCCGGCTCTATTCCATCGCCGCACCTTCATCAAATCGTCGGAGGTAATTCTTTTAACGCTTCCATGGACCCGACGACACACGATCTTCCCACAGTCTCCACATGTACCAGCTGCACATTCTCAGAAGATTTTTCCAACTACTGGACCGCGGTTCTGTACTTTCGAGCTCGTAATGGAACGTTCAAGCGCGTGCCTCAATTTACGAGCCAGGGTCTTCATGGTAATGGCGGCATTACAGTGTATTATATCCCATCGTCCAATAAACAGTCAAAGGTCACCGCCTTCAAGCCTGGCTTCCGTATGCTTGTTGGAGACGCCACACTGAAGTCTCCAGGCACGGCGCGCAAGGTGTGCCATCGCTGCATGCCAGCATCAGGAGACAATAGCAATATCAATTGCGGATCTCCGGACGCCCAGACACTTCCCAAGGGCTTCTGTGCCGGCGGCATACGTACGATCATTACCTTTCCCACCTGTTGGGATGGTACGAACTTGGACAGCCCGGACCACCGGAGCCACATTGCCTATGCAACAGGATCAGCGTCCAACGATGTAGGTCCGACTGGTAACTGCCCGGCAAGCCATCCTGTGGTGATACCTCAAGTGATGTACGAAGTTATGTGGGACGTAAGTATTGTCATTTCCTTTCCCGGCCTTCCTCGTGAGTCGTAGGTCTCAACTGGAGAATCTCGATATGTGGAGCGGTGGCCTGGCGGGTTGCAATGGGCTCAACTCAATGTCTCTAGGGCACTAAAAAAAGTCCCTTTGCTGACTCAGTGTCTACCACAGACCCGACTCTTTAATGATAAGACCTTATGGCCAGAAGATGGCTCGCAGCCGTTCGTCTGGAGCACTGGTGACCAGTGAGTCTTTCTCTCTCTCTCTCTCTCTCTCTCTCTCTCTATAGCGTGACTCGCAGTCGGACCGCGACTCTAAAAGTAAGAAACAGGAATGGATACTCGCAGCATGGGGACTACGTCTTCGGCTGGAAAGGCGATGCTCTTCAACGTGCCATGAACGCGCGCTGCACTGGCGACACCTGCAAGGAATTAAAGACCCAAACCACAGATGAGGCGATGAAGTGTACTAAGCCGCAGGTTGTCAAAGAGGACATAGACGGATGTAAGTCAGATCTTCTGACCTTCTTGGGAAGGTCTCACGAGCTTAATCTGGCTGACAACCTCGTAGGGGTACCTACTCTTCCAGGCAACCGCATGGTATTCTAGATCAGTATTTGTTAGGGCTAGGATTAGGACTATACGGCCATATCAGGCTGCATAAATGCTTGTTTTCGCAGAAGTATGTACCGACATGATTCGTTGATGCTGAACTCGGTCTTCCACGACCTACTCGAGCAGTACGCCTCGTAAGGAAACGAGGGAACAGGTCCATATCCATTTTCATGAATAGCGGTCGAGCCACATGAATTCTTGGAAGTAGAATGAATGAGGTCCCGCTAAGCTTTACAATTTGCCCTGACGGAAACGCTAGCGTCTGCTTAAGTAAGCGTATCTGGTCAATTCTGCCTCCCTGGATGTGACTACAGGAACCAAGTTAGAACAACAATCTGTATGAAATGCTTCTTGAGCGGATAGAAAGATGGAAATTTATCCGGTGGCAGGTATCTAGGCACTGAGATCGGATCTGGTGTTTTCTCGGCAATCCCACCTTCACCGATTTGCCCCGCACGTTCCCCACTTGACCCTGTGTCTCCATCATGCTGTAACCCCCACGCATTTATGTTGCATCTAGAATGCCCGCTGGCTTCAAATCTAAGGTACAGTCCGTCGTTGCTATTCCAGATTAGACTTACCTTCGGCGGAGTCGGCCTCCTCAAGAATCTGTGCTGCAGAAAACGCTGATTTGCAGCTTTGCATCGCAATTCACAATGTCCAGCAGGGCCCGTCGCTCTCGCGCGTTCACAGAAAACGAAAACCCAGAAAGTCCGAAATCTTCGAGCTAATAAGAAGACTACGAAACGAGGCGCCTGTCAGAAAACCACAACCAGGGGAACCATGCCTAGAACAGCAACGACGCCAGCAGTACTTCGTGGAGTTGCAGTGGGAGCGGACATCGAGAGCATAATCATCTCGCTAAAATCTTCTCTACGGCTTTGCGAAATGAAATCCCCACGATGGAGAACACACGCACTACGCTGCTTCCACTTTCTGCAACCACCTTATCATCATCTCATTGAACTCCTCACTCTTTAGCTGATGAAACCAATGCCCATATCCCTCCCGAACATCAACCACATCCAGCTCTCCGAGTCCTAACTCCCTCTCTTTAGCCGCCAACTTCTCATCCGCATATATCACAAATCTCGGACACTTCCTCCCCTTCAAATAAGTCTTCGCAACATACTCCCTCCCGGGGCTCCCATCCGCATATATCCCGGCCAAACTTTCCTTAATCACATACCCAGGGGTGCCTAGAATCCTCCTCTCGTACCAACTCTGCATCCATTCCGGCGTCTGCGGTCCCACGATGTTCTTCAAGGCCCCTTGCCACGCAACCTCCTCCCAGTTCTGCACAGTGCTGAACATGCCTTGTGCCGTTTCGGCAAGTTCGTCAGAACTCCATTGGGGGAGGGGATCGACCAGAACGAGCCCTTTTACTACATCGGGGTGTTCGACGGCGAGAATGGAGGAGATGATGGTGCCCATGGAGTGACCGCATACTATGACATCTTTTTGGATATCGAGATGTGTTAGCAGAGCCAGGGCATCGTCGGCATGAGTTGATAAGGTGTAAGAGCCTTGCGGAGCGGTTGAGCGACCATGGCCGCGAAGATCGAGGGCAATGACGCGGTGGGTTTTAGAGAGAATCGGGAGTTGCCAATTCCAGTCGTGCGAGTCGCAGGTCCAGCCGTGAATCAGCAGCACTGGGGGTGCTGTCTTAGGACCGGACACGGTGTAGAAGAATTTGCAATCGTTGTGGGCGAAGAAAGGCATTTTGGCAAACGTTGGGTGAGGTTGAAACAATACTCAGAGGGGAAATGATTGGAGTGGAGTGAGGAAAGAAGAGATGAAGCGATGGACAATTTGAACAGGCCGTCGTCCAAGGAGCCTTTCCATTTTAGTGGTTCTACAAGGACACATATACTTCGGCTGACGCACGCCGTACCTCTGTTTACATCCGAATTTGTTCCATCCATCGTGATGATACTCAAGCTGACCTATCAGCGCTCATGCGAACTTGACTCAAATGTCAGCGTTCATTGCGCACGGATAGTGGCTGAGGCATATAAGATGGTGGTATTCTCGAATCTGAATGTGTCAGCATGTCTAAGGGCCAGGGGTATTCTGTACTAACCTTGGAGGTGCTGAGTCTAACCAAAAACGGGATATTCGATCTTGGAACAGACCTTACGGGTGGTTGTAAGATTAGAAGCGCGCCTTGAGGCTTTCGTGAACTCGCCTACAAACTGTAAACTACCATTTGGGGGATTCTTGCCGACCGGCTCTCGAGTGTCAGAGTTGAAAATGAGGAAGGGCTTGAATTAGTAAGCGAAATGACGTATATGAGATATGATAAGAGAGTTGACTGGGCCATCACCGCGCCCTTGGTGTACAGTCCTGCATCTGTATCGTCATTTTGATGTATTTCTCTCTTCAGGTGAGAAGATGTTCGGGATTATATAGCGAGGCGAGTCAATAGGTAACGACCTTCTACATACCTATTCATCTGAGTATTCCCTTTTGTCGTCATAACCCGCTTCATTGATATACCTCTTTCTCAAAGCAGTGCTTGCCAAAACCGAGCAACAAGGTTTCGAACTACCAAGATGCCACCACTCTCTTTTCAAATCTCCATCCCGCAAGCCAAAATTGACGACATACAAAGCTGCGTCAAGAATTTCCCATGGCGTGCTGTAACCACATTCAACAATGGATGGCAATATGGCCCACCCCCAGAGTATATGAATTCCCTCTGCGAGTACTGGACCATAGAGTATGATTGGCGGGCACGAGAAAAGCTCATGAATTCTCTACCGCACTACAAGGCCAAAATAGATGGTCTGGCCATCCACTTCATACACGAGATCGGCTCTGGATCGAATCCGTGGCCATTACTCTTTCTACATGGATGGCCATATTCATTCCATAGCTTCTCACATATAGTGGAGAAATTGGCGTATCCAGAACGGTTTGTAGGGAGGGCTGAAGATAGGTTTACATGTGTGGTGCCGTCCTTACCTGGATATGATTTCTCTGATTTGCCGGAGAAACCGATGGGACCCCATGGTATTTCGAGACTCATGAACAAACTGATGACCGAGGTGCTCGGATACTCTCAATATATTTCTCATGGCGGAGATTGGGGATCGTATATAACGGAATGGTTAGCATTTGATCATCCGCAGAATTGCATCGGTATTCATATCAACATGCTCGAGATACGGCATCATGGCTCGCCTCCCAGATTTGGCCAGTCCCTACCTGATGCTTCAGAGGCAGACAAGAAATTTGTGGAAAAAGAGAAGAGTATTTGGGGCAATGAAGGCGCGTATGCGTCTCTCCATGGCACGAAGCCTCTTAAACTTGCCTACGCGATGATGGATAGTCCGGTTGGGATCGCAGCTTGGATACTCGAGGCTTTCTATGCTTGGTCTGATACCTCCGGCTTGCGGAATTTTGAAGACGTTTACAATAAAGATGACTTGCTGGATAATATCATGCTTTACATCGTCACCGACGCTTTTAATACAGCAACCTGGATTTATGTTGGTGGCTTTGAGGAGAATGAATGGAGGCTTCCCGAAGGCAAGAAGATCGAAGCTCCAACTGCCGTACTAGCTCTTCCTGATCCAGTACTCCCCATGGCGCCACGAGCGGTTGCTGAAAGGAGCCATAGGATTGTGAGATGGACTGTAGGGAAGGAGGGAGGGCATTTCCCATTTTATGAAGTGGGGGATCAGTTGGTACAGGAGCTAGTAGGGTTTGGAAAGCAAGTCAGAGAGGAGAGAGGGGAGTGAGACGTGAGACGTGAGAACCATCCTCCTCATTGATCAAATGCGATCCTAGGTGTAACCGGATATTGACGGAAGAAAGCGGACGTGGATGAATTTTCAAATAGGAAAAGATTTGATGACGAATTTGAAATAACAACTAATTTCTGACTCATAATTATGCCTATCGCCGAGCACCGGAGAGATTGATGTGATGGTGTTCATATGTCTCGTCGTTGGAAGTACCTACCTAGGTATGCGGAGTTGGGAAGCACGTGAATAGATAGATAATCTCTGCATCTTCCTTTGGGGTAAAAGCTGAAGGGTTCAGTCTGCGATTGAATAGAATTAAGGTGTCCGTATTGGCACGGTCCGTTGCGATATCTACTTCATGTTGAAAGCTCAAACGTTGGTCCGAATTGGGAATGAAGCTTTATTCTATCTTGCGTAGCTCGGATAGAAGGTAAGGTTAAGCTATGCCTCGGGATAGTTCGGAATCTTGATGCGGCGACGTACCCGGCGTGTTCTTATCAGCATGTGCAATTGCTGCATGAAGAAACCCCAGTAGCGAGCCCACTGCAGAGATATTATTGTCCCCCTTGGTGTCGCAGCATATTTTGCGGCGGCCTCTTGTTGTGACGCCGGGTTTGGACAGCTGATCGGGAGCATTTCCCCACACCTTGGCCATCTTCACAAGCCGAAGCGGGCCATAGCTCCATCATCCCCTCTGCCCGAGGTGCACTCCACGAGGTGAAGCCCTGGTTTTACGCCATCATCCATTCATCGTCCGATGATCTAGCCCGCTGTCTTTACCTTCTTTGTTGATCCTCGGCTCCGGCAACATGATGGGTGACGTCTACTTAAATAATTATTCCCCCTTCCTCTTATCCCCACTCCTGGCCCTTCTATCAACCTCATTCCATCCGACCTAATACCGACAAGTACCCCTAAAATATTACAGCAAATATTACAATGGCTGCCAATCCAAACGATATCCTCAAGGACGTAAACGTCTTGGGTTCATTGAACGATCAGACCCGCAAGATCCTCAGCAAAGATGCAGCTGTTTTCCTCGCTCTCCTCCACCGTACCTTCAACAACACCCGCAAAGCTCTCCTTCAGAGGCGAGTGGTCAGACAAGCCGAGCTCGACAAGGGTCACCTCCCCGATTTCCTCCCCGAAACAAGACACATTCGAGAAAACGATGCATGGAAGGGCGCTCCGCCAGCACCAGGCTTGGTCGACAGGCGGGTGGAGATCACGGGCCCAACAGATAGGAAGATGGTCGTCAATGCATTGAACTCAGATGTGTGGACATACATGGCAGATTTTGAAGGTAGGATTCACCTCCTGTATTGAGGCATCTTCAGCTGGAGCCATACTGACTCAATGCCTATAGATTCGAGCGCACCAACATGGGACAATATGATCAACGGCCAATTAAACCTCTACGATGCCATCCGCAAGCAGGTAGACTTCAAGCAAGGCGAGAAGGAGTACAAGCTTCGAACAGACCGAACACTACCCACACTCATTGCCAGAGCTCGAGGCTGGCACTTAGACGAAAAGCACTTCACAGTAGACGGAGAACCAATTTCTGGTGGATTGTTCGACTTCGGTCTCTACTTCTTCAACAATGCCCATGAACTTGTCAAGAGGGGAACTGGTCCCTACTTCTACCTGCCCAAGATGGAGTCACACCTTGAGGCTCGCTTGTGGAACGATGTATTCAACGTGGCTCAAGATTACATTGGAATGCCGCGAGGAACGATTCGAGGCACTGTCCTGATTGAGACCATAATGGCAGCTTTCGAAATGGACGAGGTAGGTTCGATAAGTAGCCCTCCTGTGGTACAGTCTAACCTTTGGATAGATCATCTATGAGCTCCGCGACCATAGTGCTGGACTCAACTGCGGTCGTTGGGATTACATCTTCAGTACTATCAAACGATTCCGTCAAAACCCCAACTTCGTGCTTCCGGACCGTTCTGACGTAACCATGACCGTCCCTTTCATGGATGCCTATGTCAAGCTCCTCATAAAGACCTGCCACAAGCGAGGTGTCCATGCGATGGTGAGCATCTACAATTTGAAAGCAGAGTTCGTTTCTTGTGACTGACGAGTAAAAGGGTGGCATGGCGGCTCAAATCCCCATCAAGAACGACCCCGCGGCTAACGATGCAGCAATGGCAAATGTCCGCGCTGACAAGCTTCGCGAAGTCCGCGCCGGCCACGATGGCACATGGGTTGCTCATCCTGTGCTCGCTTCGATTGCTTCCGAAATCTTCAACACACACATGCCAACGCCTAACCAAATGTTCGTCCGTCGTGAAGATGTTCATATTACTGCGAACGATCTCCTGAACATGAATGTACCAGGCAAGATCACAGAAGCCGGCATCCGCAAGAATCTCGACATTGGCCTCAGCTATATGGAAGCTTGGGTACGCGGAGTCGGATGTGTGCCTATCAATTACTTGATGGAGGATGCGGCAACGGCGGAGGTGTCTAGAAGTCAGCTATGGCAATGGTGCAAACACAATGTCGACACCGCCGAGGGCAAGAAGGTGACGAAAGATTACGCTCTGAAACTGCTCCGTGAGCAAGCACAGAAACTAGGAGAGAAGGCTCCCAAAGGAAATAAGTTTGGTCTGGCAGCGAAGTACTTCGAAAGTCAAGTGACTGGAGAGGATTACGCAGAGTTCTTGACATCGTGAGTCTGCCCAACTTCAATTCCACCGTCGCCATTACTGACATAACTTTAGATTGCTCTATAACGAAATCACAAATGTGGGTCCCGCAGCCGGTGCTTCCAAGTTGTAAATTCTACATGTCTTTCTTTACTTCACCCCACCCAAGTGATCCCCCATAATGACCCCAAAAAGCGTACGGGATGAGATAACTGTATTGTAAGCAAAAATATATCGAGAATGTGCTTAAATTTGTATATGGCATAAGCGTTTGAATATGTGATTAGTCAAGATGGGTTCTGACAATTTTCTTCTACTATCTGCAGGTTCAGTCCGGCGTCGCAGCTTCTAAGCTTTGAGACCTCCTCCCCTCCCTTCCATCGAGAATTATTGCCTGCAATCTCATGACTTTACCGAGGTTGGATGAAATATGTGGATGAGATGTGGGATGACGATCATTGTCACATGCGCATCGGAACTGCTGGATCGTGGGGATCAATCAAGGCGTTTGGATTGGTTGTTTGCTTTTTATGTATGTGTTCGCTTCCTGAATATAGGTTTCTTCCAATCATCTGAGATATTAACGTCGATTTTTTGGGGTGAGCCCGTAGATAGGTATCTTCTCTTGACACGTACTTCTGTTCTGTTACCTCTGCCGTTACCTGACTTGCTCTGATCACAAATCATGTCGATATTCCAGGTCAAGTAACTTTGCTGGAGTTTTTCATAAGTACCATCTATCTACTCCGTACACTGATCATATTCACTCACAAGGTATACAATTCCTTCGATCCGTTTGCTACGTCCAAGCTCTAGTCAAGAGAACTTGGTCCTATACCCCTGCATTATTCGGTACCTCTCGTGTGAGTGCAAGCCACTTTCGAGGAGCCGAAAACCACCAGTATTAAGCTCTTGCCAATCACCGTTAAAGGATTCAGCCTCGCGAGCCGTGCCGCCTCAGGATCAGGGGTGCAACTTTCCGACTTGGTCTTCATAAATTTCCAGCTTCGCAATTCCCTCGCTGATAGCTTGTCACTAATGATCTACTCACGATACTCATTTTTCCAATCAAGATGGTTTCAGGTCTCCAAAAATAGCCAATTCTGACCTTTTTTTTCGGCATAGTTACGAGTCAAAATATCAGTGATCTTCCGACATGCGGGGTGCGTAGCTTTCTTCTGCCTGTCTTGAGTCTGGTTCATCGAACTTTCACCAAATCACTTCCCTAAGAACCCCAGCGGCTAGACGTCTGACAGAGAAACAGCAAACATGCTTCAACAACATGATTCACATTGCTCAAACACAATATGGATGCGCCGCTGGGGATATCTACTGCTACTGCACAGTAGCAGACTTTGGATATGGGATCAGAGACTGTGCGAACGAAGCATGCAGCTGCGAGGACGCTCTACAGGTAATTAGTTTTGGTGTAGTATTTTGTGAGAGTAAGTATACCTTTGCCGTTGGAGCAGTCTATTACCTACGTTGGGGGAAATTGCTAAATTTTTCCAAGAGCCAACTTCCACAGCAGCGGCATCCACTACAGGAGCAGCAAATGCTACATCATCTTCCAACACTCAAATCAGGTCCTCCGCTTCTTTGGTAACATCCGCAATTGTCTCATCAAACAAACCACCTTCATCTACAGCAGCGACATCGTCCACTTCAGCGTCATCTCAATCCCCACATTCTTCATCGGGCTTGTCAACAGGTGCAAAGGCAGGTATCGGCGTCGGTGTGCCGATCGGAGTGTTCCTCATCATTGGCGTGACTGTCTTCGCTACAAGGAAGTTTCACGGATACACGGGCCCAAGAGCTGAACGTCAAGGACGAAGGCATGATATGGAGCAGAGTCAGCATACAACACATTTGGGAGAGATTGATGATGGTGAAGTCCCGGCCCCTCCTTACGAATTACCTACAAAGGCAAATGTCGCTGAATTGGAAAGTAAAGAGGCGGGACGGCGGACGTAATGCGCCAGTTCTCCTCTTCGTTTACGAGCTCTACCGGCGGATTCAAGACATTCTCTGACACGAATTTGAGTAGGCCATCTACTTAATGAAAGTGGCATCCCATGAAGAGGCCTGGCCAATCTTCAGTGGCGCATGCTAGTCCTTCCTTCTTAGACACCGAGTCAATATCTTGCGTCCGCGAATTGCTCACAACCCCTTCGCCGGGGTAAACGAAAACCTTATGCGTTCGCTTAGAAATATTTTGTTACCGATGTAGCCGCCATGGCCAAAATTAAACCTGTTCGCTCGCAAATCGCAGCATAAAAGCAAGGGAATAACGTCAATAAACGCACCACTTCATACATGCTCGAACAGTTGGCTCCCCGGCTAGGGGTCTTGTCATACAACGAGCTTTAAACTCACACCTTGCTCGTCAGAAAAATCATAAATTCAAGGAAGTGGAGAAGATCGACAACTTCCTGAGAAAGTC
Source organism: Hysterium pulicare CBS 123377 (assembly GCA_000467715.1). NCBI lineage: Eukaryota > Fungi > Ascomycota > Dothideomycetes > Hysteriales > Hysteriaceae > Hysterium > Hysterium pulicare. Next base: position 130,946 of record AJFK01000095.1, read on the forward strand.
ATGATGGAGCTCGGAGCTCATTCGCGGGACTCGTTTTTTGAATTTGTCTCCATGGAGATAGTAGCCAGTGAATTCTTATTTTCCATAACATCATAGTTCCATGGTCCGTTTCATACCAATCCTTAACACCGTTCGTGGCCTCCGTGACTGTAGTTCAACAACACACTCCCGGATATCTGTCACTAGCTAAGTCCTGATCTCAATTTTATGGTGTCGACAGCTCAATCATCTGCCCCCCCAATCTTCCAGATCTTTTGGGCCGCATACATCCGTCAAAGTCTGGTTCAACGCTGTTAGTAAACATTTTAGAGTATGTACTCCGGCTTTTGATTTCCAATGGCGAAAAGAACTTACCTTGGCCGCATTCATGCAGAAGTCGTTGCATATCGGATGATCACCAAAGGCGCAGGCGAATTTACATTGTTCGCAGTTCGGACGACCGTTTCCGTGTTCGTTTATCTCATAGCCCGAGGACTCGTAGTTGTGCTTCGACGTAACCTTTCCTGTGTTGACATTGAAGGGTAGCGCTGTTGAATGACATTGCTCGCAGGTGTTATCGGTGAGGCTACTGAAGGGAGGGATGTAAAGGGGAAGACTGTTAACCCCTGCTGCTGAGATAAGAAGGTATGCGAGATTGGATAGCTTCATCTTGAGAGAAGTTGAAAGTAGGATGTGATGTGTAAGGCTTGGGGACTTGGGGGGTTTCAATATAGTATGGAGTTGTTTGGAGAGAATTGAAAGAGAAGACGAACCGAGCGTGCGCGTTGAGTCAACGAAGTGTCTCAGAGAGGAAATCGTCGACTCATATTGACTTTTGTCGTCGTCAACAGTGACGATAGCGTACCGAGAACCAAAGTATCGAAACGAAGAAGAACCGAACGAGTAATCAAAGGAACCCCGTTTCATCATACGACGAAATCAATCATAAGATTCAAATATAATTACCCCATACGCGTGGTTGAGCTTTTACCAAACTTTTTTAAGTTGTGGGGTGCCATGAGTCTGGTGGATTATAATTCGGGACGGCAAAACTCGGAATTCGATAATCTACACAAATTGAGGAGAGATAATGACCCAGAACATGCTTTGGAGTTCGAATGCAAGCTCAAATCATGGAATCTACAAACGAACGCGGGCGTGTCGATTTGTCGTCGTTATTTGTGGGGAAATACTCCAAAAGGGGTGAGCTTCAGAATCTTGCCGAGCTCGATGTTTCGGAACGTAACACAGCAGCTGCACGGAAATTTGTAACGAGGAGCTTGAAGTCCGAACCAGTATCATCCGGAAACAAATAATCTGACTTCTTTGAACCATCGAGTATCATCAAAACGGACCAGACATCTACCCTACTTTCTTCGTCAACGTCCGCTCCGCCATGATGCTCGAGGGCTACTCGATAATCTCGAACCGAGTTCTTTGTAGCCCATGTTAGGACAAACAGAATGTCTGCAAGTTGACCGAAATAACAGCGCCCCGTGGTTTCACGAGCCATGTTTGTCGGGTCGATGGCACCGCATATACGAAATTGCGATACTCCGCAAAGAACATGATAGCTCAGATATCGCTCTGTTTTCGTAAACACCAACCTGTTTTGCTGCCCTTTAGCTCATTCATGAGAACTTTCGTTGTATGGAAGTGCGTTAAGAGAAATATTCTAAAGCGATACTAGAGGAATCTTCTATCCTTCATGTTATCTGGATTCTCGTGGTATGCTCCCTCTCGGAATCCTCCTTCTACGTTCTCCAAGCCTAAATCTGAGGAGTCTAAACTCTCTTCTTCTGATACCAATTCTAGGCCTATACCTTGACCTGCTATCCACTACAGTTCCGCCTAAACTCTAAACCATTGCCGTACGCGACCTTCTTGAAGGTAACTTCGGGCTCAATCTTTCACCTATCTCCCACCAAACTCACCCATGGCCTCCTCAACTATCCATCACTTGAACGCCACAACAACATTCCCCGCTGCAACAGCATCAACAACTTCCTTCCACTCCCCCAACAACCAACCCCGGAAACCCCTCTCCCACTCCGCAAAAGTTGGCATCGGAGTCTCGCTTGCGGTGCTCGTGTCTATTGGCATTGCACTAGCGCTTTTGGATGCGCTCTGGTTGAGGAAGAGGAAGAGGGGGACATGGTTGGAGACACAGCATGGCGAGGTGGACAGGGATGACGGGGATGTGAGTGGAGGGGTACAGGATTTAGGGAAAGATGATGAGAGAAATGGAATGAGTTTGACGAAGAGGGGGGAGGAGGTTAGGCGGGAGGTTAGTATTGGTGTCAGTGGTGGGGGAATGAGAGGGGAAAAGGCGAGGGAGTTGAGGGGTGGAGCAGGTTCGGTATGAAAGAGTGGTCTTGCGCAGGGCGATGGTTGGGAGGTGAGAGGATTCTTTGGACTGCGGCTGCACGGCGATGAGTTTGAGATTGGGAGTTTGAAAAGTGATAAGAGCAGCTGGACCTTTATAGTTATGAGATAATGAACTGGAAGACGTTTATGTTTCGGTATGCTTCACAACCTTCAAGAGGCCTTTAGTAGGCTTCTTTCTTGAAGAATACATGCATATAAGAAAGTCTTGTTAGGAAGAAAACCGTTTTGAGGCAATCTGTGATAGTTTAAGGGTGTTCTAGAGCGAATAATCTTAGAAGCAAATAGGTCTGAAAGAAGATCATCTTGGAAGATAGTCCACTTGGAAGATAATTGTCTAAGAGCATTGATCTTTGCAAGAAGAAATATCTAGAAAGGAAAATAGTTAAAGAGGAAGTCTGAGGAGAGAAACATTTGAAGAGAAAAACGTTTGAGGAGGGAAAAGTTCGAGGAGGAAAAGCTTTGAGGGCCAAACTTCTGTGGCGTAGATCATCTGTAGGGAAATGTGACTAAGAGGGAGAGTGCCTGAGGGGGAAAGCCCCTGAGAGGGAGAGCGTCTGAGAAGAAAAATCGTTTGAAACAGGAATAATTTACCATGCAAATCGTCTATAACGGAAATCATCTCAAATTGAAATCGCCTTAGCAGCCTTGCTTCCCTTTTGTTGTGGCGGATTAACAAATTTTAGTCTAGAAGTTCTGCTTCTGAAGAGGTTCGCTTTTGGGATCTGTTTCAAGGTGAGTGGAGGCCTTGTTAGAAGCGTTGCTTTTGTGGGTTTCTGCTCCTTTAGAAGCTTTGTGAAGTTCATGGAAAGCTTCTTGGAAGAGATATTTCGACTCAATTCCATGGCTTTTTACAAATCGACACAGAAGCACCGCTTCCGAGAAAGAAATCTATTGCGAAGAAAAAAGCGCGAGATATGAAGGGGGTGTCTCACGTGATTTCTTCCCAATCGAGTTAGTACCAGACAGAATAGCTTTCACTCACGAACACCTTTACACCTATCATTATTCTTCCAGTACGTCCCATCTCACCGCATTCCCCTCTCTCACAAAATAATGCGAAGCAAAGACCTAAGTTCGGACGGTCATGCCGGCTAAATATATAATTTAAGGCCCCCCCGATTCTCAGGTTGCCCAGAATATGACGTCGCGAGATCAATAAGGCGAAGGATTCCCAGGCTATGCTCGTTGGACCACCCAATAACAACACCTATAAGTCCGGATCATAAGATGATACTGTAATCTTAGAACTGTAAGGCGTTATGATTTGGAAGGACTACCTTTTTGTCCGCTATGTGGCCAGGAACGAAGTGCTTATATCTCGACCATGGCACCGTACGGCGATTTTCATTACATTCTATGTATTATTGAGTCTTTTTAACAAACATGTATGCACATCTATTCAAAAAGCTGGCTTTGCCGGCTGCGATTCTTTCGTTCAGTGAGTTTTCTCACTTCTCCGTTCCAAGTCGTATACTCTCAGTAATACTTCGAACTAACTTGCTAATAGTCACACCCTTTATATCAGCCCTTCCTCATAATGTCCGTACCGTCGTAGCACCTGGCACCGAACTTCGTATTCTCCCCCTCGGTGATAGCATAACCTTCAGATGGAACTCAACCAGCGGCACTGATGGGTACCGTCTCGGACTTTCCCAAGACCTCTCGGGGTCTGACTGGCTCTTCGTTGGAACACAGCGCTCCGGCTCTATGGTAGACAACTATAATGAAGGGCACCCTGGCTATACTATTTCAAGAATTGCTGGAGTCGCAGGTCCTGCCTTAGCGGAAAGACCCAACATCGTGTTGTTGCATGCGGGAACGAACGATCTGAATAACTCCCCACCGCCGGCGAATGAGAGCTATGCCGATGCGCCGGAGAGACTGGGGACTTTAATCGATGAGGTTGTCAACGCTTGCCCGGATGCTGCGGTGCTCGTGGCGCAGGTTATCAATGCCAAGAAATCGAATACAGAGGCTAGAATCAAGACATTCAATGCGGCTGTTCCTGGTGTTGTGCAAGCGAGAGCAGACAAGGGCGAAAAGGTCGCTGTGGTTGATTTCAGTGCAGTGGAAATAGACGAGTTGATTGACGGACTACACCCGTCAGTATTACTACATGGACTAGATCAGAGCGTGGTAGCTGACGAAGAATTCAACAGAACTGTCGCGGGTTATAAGCATATGGGGAACATTTGGTTCCAAGGCCTTCAAACCGTCGCTGCGAATGGTTGGATCACGGCTCCTGTCCGGATCCCACTTGAGTGATATATGGGACACGTCAATTTCTTGAGAAGTCATCCTTGTGGCGACTTGTATGGATTTTGGGTATGGATATGAGCATTGTAGGCGTGCATAGACTTTGCTATAGGCTGGTTCGCAGTAGAAATGCACGAGTCGTTTCCAGCAAACTTAGTAATCCAACTGACTCTTGATTGGCTGAGGGACACATATCATTGGACGGCCGCTTTTCTTTCTCCATGGCCAACACGCGGGGCATATGAATTGCGGGGAATCAAAACGCTACTCCATGCCCCTGCGCCTGCAGTCCGAGCATCCGCGGCGTCCATCAACGTGACCTGTGACAGAATTCCTGTCGTCTTCAATACTTCCATTCCTCAGCTTCATTGCCACGTCTCAGCTCATCGTTGCCAGCGAGAATACCCATCACGCTATCATCCGGAGAAATTTGAAGACAATCCATGGACATTTCGAAGTTGATCAGCACACCTAAACCGCGGTAACGCTTCGCCTGAAGGTTTCCGTCTTGCCTGTCTCGATTTATTGTCCTGCCGATTTTCCATCTTGCTGTAGCGTCATTAGCGTTCTGCGTCCCTGTGACCCTTTCCCAATGTCTATATCAACGCTCAGATGCGGCAGAAACTAGGTAAACGATACGTGACGGTATTTCTTCTCCACAATCCTCTTCGTTCTTTTCATCCTTCATTCTTTAGCCTCAGTTTGTACTGAACTGCACGCTCCTTGCCACAATGGCTGTCGTGGATGCCAGCCGGGTACAATTGCTCGCCATTGGGGTCCCAATTGCTGTTTGTATCCCCAATATAGTCATAGTCCAACAATTGCCCGTCTAATACTTCGCTTAGTATATTCTCTACTTCATTGTCCGATCCATCTACCGCGTTACCCTGCATCCTCTCGCCAAGTACCCAGGACCTATCCTCTGGGCAATCTCTCCCGTCCCCTCAATCTATCATCTCCTCCGTGGCCGTATTTCCTTCGAATACAAGCTTCTCCATGACAAATATGGCCCCGTCGTTCGCGTCATGCCCAATGAACTCGCCTTCAACACTCCCCGCGCTTTCGAAGACATCTATGGCCACCGTGTCGGACTGCCTAACATGGACAAAGACCCTATTCACGTGGGCGCAGTCGAGGCTATTCCTGGAGCAACGAACTTGACCATGGCTCCTGATACGCACCACGCTAGACAGCGACGAGCGTTGGCGCATGCGTTTTCTAAACAAGCTTTACTCGAGCAGGAACCTATATTGAAAGGATACGTGGCCCTGTTCGTTCAGAGGTTGCGAGAGTTAAGCCACAAAGGACAGGCGGCAAACATGGTGTCTTGGTTCAATTTCTGCACATTCGATATCATTGGAGATTTAAGCTTTGGCGAACCTTTCGGGTGTCTGGAGCAAGGTTCGTATCAAAAAAGAGATGCGATATACGGAAACTGACATTCTTCGTAGGCGAAGGCGGCGAGTCTGCCGAATGGGTCATTCTCATCTACGAATCCATCAAGGCCGGCTGCCTTGAACAAGCCACCCGCCGTTTCGCAACCCCTGGGTCTTTGGCTCAACGGTTTTTCCTCTGGTGCATTCCATCCCTCATCCGCGAACGACGGTACAAACACCTGCGCAACTCAACCGAGAAAACCATTCGAAGAATGAACACCAAGACCGAGCATCGAGACTTCATCTGGTACATCCTAAGGCAGAGGGAGAAAAAGAACGAGGTCTCTGATGACGAGGTAATCATGAATGCTGCGTTGTTTATGTAAGTTTCCTATCCCGCCATCTTGTCGAGAATCTTAGTAAAAGGCAAGTAGCTAAACTCTTTTGTGCGCCGTAACAGCGTCGCAGGTTCCGAAACTACTGCTACTGAACTCTGCGGTCTTCTGAATCACCTCCTCCGCAACCCACCCATCTACAAACGCCTCGTAGACGAACTCCGCACCGCTGTAAAGAGAGAGGAAGACTTGAACATGGACGTACTCGGCAAGCTCCCCTGGATGAATGCATGCATTGAAGAGGGTCTTCGTATCTTCCCTCCCGTCCCAATTGGCCTGCTGAGAACGGTCCCCGAGGGAGGTTCGGACATCGACGGACACAGAGTACCGGGGGGAGTAAGTCGCAATCCCACCACCATTCCACAAAACAAGCCATCGCTAACATCCACCTAGACCTCCGTCTGCGTCTCCTCCTGGGCCGCCGCCCACTCTCCCAACAACTTCGCCTCCCCCGACGACTTCATTCCGGAGCGCTGGATGGATGGCGACGCGCGCTTCGACTCGGACCAAAAGAAGGCAGCTCAGCCCTTCTCGCTCGGTCCTCGTGGCTGCATTGGCCGTAATCTGACTTACGTCGAACTGAGATTAATATTGGGGGCTCTGCTTTGGAACTTTGATGTCGAGTTTGCAGATGGTGCGCCGCTTTGGAATCCGGCGGAGGAACACAAGGGGCTTAGGGCTTATAATACTTGGGAGAAGAGTCCACTTATGGTAAAGATTACGGATATTAGGAAGAGTCCGGCTTAGAGTGAGTAGATGGATAGGGTGGATGGGGCTGGATGGTTGATAAGAGTGGAAGGACATGATGTAGTTATGATTGCTGGTGTTGATAGGACAGATTTTGTGGGGGGTTTCGGGTTTAGGTAGATGAGATTGGATTGATGGTATCGCCTTTTTGAAAGAAATGGAATTATGAGATAATAGCAATGGATAAAGATTTTAAGAAATGATGCCTGAGACCAATTTGGTCAGTAAATTGCCTGGTCAAATTGAATAAGTCACGTAATAAAATGGCACCTTGATGTCAAAGCCGAGTAGCAGAAGTGAAACTCAGAGAAAGAGTCGAACTCGATTTAATGCCAGAGGTATCGTGATCGAAAAACCAAAGTCTTCTAAATTCCTCTCACGGAATGACTTTAGCCTTCCTCATGCGATCAAAAGCAATCTTCCACGTTTCCGGCGTGCGGATCTCCTCTGTATAGCCCACCTTGTGCGATGCTTCCATGCTCATCTGGCGGTCGAAGTCGAACATTGTCATAATGTAATACTAGATTGAATGATTAGCTACCTTCAGTAATTTGAAAGATAGAGGCATGTCTACCTGGAACCCAGGATGGGTGATATCCGAATCAACGCTTCCAGTCTTCAAACTATGCTTCTTCTCCAATTCATCCCATTCTTTCCGATGTTGCGCGATGTATGCTCCCGGCTGAGGGGAGCCCTCTTCTGGTCCTGTACCCTTGAGGCCAAAGTACTCGCAGATGACGGGCCATTTCCCGGACCACGTATCCAGCTGACCACCCACATTATATGATTTCGCAGACGTTTTTTCAGGGTTTAGAGATGCAAGGATGGAGAAATGAGCGACCATGTCTTGAGGTGACTCGTTGTACTTGTTCACCCAAGACTTGTCAGTACCTGGGAATGGACACTTCGCACCTTCGCCCTCTATCGCACGGTACAACGAGAGATACAGCCCCAATGTCTGAGCGAGACAGTACGCGTTGTTGTTTGGGACGAAACCAATGATGTTGTCGGGTCTGATTTCACACCACGACCACTTCTTGCCTTTGGCCATTCGCTTTAGGCAATCAATTTGGTTATAGTAGAAGAGTTGGCTGAGGAAGGGTTCGGGGATTGGCGGTAGAGATTCTTTGAGCGGGAGGTCATTCGAAAAGGGGAACTTGTCGAGCATCTGACACCCATAGATTTTGGTGCCGGAGGGAAGAACGACGTAGGATAAGGAAGTGGAGAGGTGTTCGATAGCAGTGACGGCGCGTTCGAGCATGTCTTCGTTGACGCGACATTCAGCATCGTTGTCGTCGAGCTGCTTATATGCTTTGAATCATCGTGAGCCCATATCTTACGCTGTGGAAATTGATGTTCGGGACTTCAAGGAAACGGGTATCAGCTCACAGTAGAAATAAACTTGCGTGACACTGTCAACATCCGGCACCTTCTCCTTGATTGTCTTCTCCAAGTCTTCCTGGCTACCCTTCAAAAGATCAATGCCAGATACTATTTGCAATCTTGGATCATCGGGCCAAAGAGCCATCTCCCTGGTGAGCGGCCTGTTCACCAGCGCCGAGACTTTGGAGAAGGCATCCTTGGACGGGTAGCCATTGAGGATCGCATTCACGATAGCCCAGCCTGATATTCCAGATGCTCCATAGACAAGAGCGTGGTTACCTGTTGGTGCCATTGTGGATAGTACGCTCACTTACGGGAGTATAGAGAGCGATGTGAAGCCTGCCGTCGACGCAAAGGCGGCAGATGGTAGGCAAGGTAGGTTTTGTACCCCATTCCGTACCTGGCCTTGGTCCGTTCATGTGACAGTACCAGTATCCACAGTGGCATTGGAAGGTTCGCGGTCAGCTCCTGGGTTGGTTGAGCGCGTCCCCTTGAACTACGGAGTTGTATTTCCATCGCGTATGACTTGTATCCCCCGCACTTTCGCCCCGCCATGACTCGTTCGCCCTCGTGTCTTGAGAGTAGAGTCCGTCTATAGATTTCCGGGCATAGGGATAGGCAAGGCTGAAGCGAGCCTTACTGGTTCTTTGTAAAGCTGCTAGATAGGTAAATGTTCCCTCTTGGTCCTTCGAAATGGCACCCCAAAGATGGCTTCAATTCCCCTAGACGACGATGCCGATTCCTACCCTTCAGAATACCCATCAGAGTGCAACATTGACTCGGACATCAAAGCCTTCATAAAGAAGTACTACCAAACCGTCGACATGCTTGGGAAGCATATCGAATATTCCGAGTGCTTTGCGGAGAACGGCTGTCTCGTCACTCCGAGTGGTAAAAAGTTCACTGGACGAGCTGGTACTTGGCCCTAGCATCATAGCAGACTGTCTTCTGACTCAATTCCCAGCTCTAAAGGCTGTCCATGAAGGTATGTGGGGAGGAATCGAGAAGCGCATCCATCGACCAGATAGGATCTTTCCTTTTGGTGAAAACGCGAACGAAGTTGTCATCATCGGACGAGTTGAATACTGGAAAACTGACGGGTCAAACATAAAAATGGACATGGCCAGTCGAGCGAAATATCAGAGAAATGCTGCATCTGGTGCTGTGGAGATGGCAGAATTGCAGGTATGGTTGTCTGGGTGAACCACCTTTGAAGTCAGGGGCCTGGGTTCCGTAACATGAAAATATCCATCTCCTATCATCATACGTGAGAGGATATGTTTGATAATAAGAACACAAAGAGGTGCAGAGCGGACCGGGGACTTCCTTTAGATGGATCTATCCTCTCTCATCCATTCCTACCCAACTCACCCAAGGTCATACAAAGGCCAAAGCCAGCAGCGTGGCTCACCCGTTCGAAAAGCGTGGTAGTGAGCGAAATTAGGGAACCGTTTCTCCTCGCCCGATCTCCAGATCTTCAATAAGCTTTCTCGATGACCTTTAGTTATATAGAATCAGAAAGCTCTTCGCGCGAGCTCTCATCAATTCATAATTCAATACCTGAAGGAACTCCATCTAACAGAGATCTTACATCTACAATCGCTCCCCTCCAGCCACTAACTCATCAACAACCGACAAACACTTTTAACGTTCAATCCCCTCAAATCAGCATAATGCTGTCCAACTCCCAAAAACACAACCGGAATACCAGTCGCATGTACCATACTAACAAGCGTGCCCACCATATCCCCAACCGTATCGCACTTACTAATGACAAACCCATCAAGTCCACGCCCAGCCCCAAAACTGGCATTGAAATTCCTAGCCTGAGCTACGGAATCCGATCCCACCAGCGCCTCGCCAACCATCAGAATCTTATCCGGTTTAGCTAGCTTGGCGAATTTCTCGAGCGAGGACATAAGGCGTTGATCGTTGTGTCTCCGTCCGGCGGTATCAATAAGTACAACGTCGAAGTTGTTTTTAGCTGCATAGCTCACTGCATCGGCAGCGATATTTGCAGCGTCTTTGCCATAACCTTTCTCGAAGATGTCGACTTCGCCGCCCTCGCGTTTGGAGAGCTCCTTGAGATTACGCACGTGGACGCGCAGTTGTTCGACGGCGCCAGAGCGGAACGTATCGGCTGCTGCGATGAGGACACGGTGGTGATTTTGGAGAAGGAAGAAAGCGATTTTGGAGAGATTGGTGGATTTGCCGACACCGTTGACGCCGACAATAGAAAGGACGTAGGGACGGCCGGTAGAGGTTACGTTCGAGATTTCGCGGAGGAGGTCGAGTGAAGTGGTGGGGGTGAGGATCTTGGTTAATGCTGTTTCCATCGCGGTCCGGATGGTCGATTCGACGGCTGTGTAACAGTTAGAGAAATTCGTGCGGTTTGTAGATACTGGGCGAGTAGGATTGAGGCAGGGAGAAGCAACATACTTGTAAAGTTCCCAGTCTTGAGACCGACTAGATCTCGTTCCACGCTCTCGCATAACCTTACGGCTGCCTCCCGTGCGACATTCTTCTTCAATAAATGATCTTCCATGCCTTTCAAAGGCTTTTCTAAATCTTCCTTGGTCAGAGTCTTTCCACCCACCACATTCCTGAAAAGTCCCCCTATGGCGCCTAAGCTTGATCCTACTATGCCGCCAGCAGCTCCAGAGCTTTCTTTCTTCTCGTTCGCCATCCTCAAAATCTCATCCATCTCTTCATCTACATCTTTAAGAACAAATTGGCCTTTGCCAGTCCTCCTGCCCCATGTCTCTGGCCTTATTTCTTCGAGCGCTTCGGATTCTGAGGCGTCGCTCTTGAGGTCAGTGGTCGAGTAGTCTAACACCACAGAACCATCCTCTTCGTCAGCACCGAATTCATTCCATACACGGTTCCTCTTCACCGAGCCTTTTGCGCTAGCTTTGCCTTTCTTTGTTGAAGCTTCGTCGCCTGATGAAACTGGTGCTGAAGTTGCTGCGGCGGCTTTCTTCCGGTCTCTTCGCGACGGTTTACCTCCTGGTCTTGCTTTCCCTGTGATAAGGCGATTTACGGCTGGTGTAGACGGTCGCGAAGTATCTGGAGTAGGGACGGGGGTCACGTCTGTTGAGGTATCATCGTTGTATAGAGGTTTTTGAGGTCCTGCGAAATCAATCGATCAATAGAGGTCCCCGGCCATGATTAATGCACATACCATTTCGCAGAATTGGCATTGGTGGAGCTTCTTCCGCAGCATTATCGGTTCCTGAACTTGAAGGAGGCGTGATATCGACCGTAGGAGGGCCAGTCTTGGGACCATCACTTGTGCGCTCGAGTTCTTGCATCTGCCTGTCGAAGTACGGATCGAAGGGACAATTCACAACGCTCGTATGCTCCTTCTTGAGTTGTTCTCCGTACAATCCTGCGAACAAAGTCCGAACATTCTCGAGTAGTTTGTCTATCCATGTCAAATGGACTAGCGATTGATAAACCGCCTGGAATAATTTAGCAAGACACTCCAATTCAAGGAAGGCATGTTCCTGCATACCACAAAGATCAATCCCAGATCCTTTGCTGCAGTCCATTTCAATGTGTATCCTTCCTTCTTGTACGTTGGCTTCTGAAAATCGTCGGCGCCGGTCGTTATACGCTCCTCGATAAAGACGTCGCGTATGAGGCTGTTAATAATATTCGCACCAACGGGAACATAGGTACGCGACCACAGGACAACGCCCGAGGTTGTCAAAATCTCAAAGGTATCCAACATTGCTGCAAGTGGGCAAATGTGCAAATGTGGTGAGCTTTCGGTGGTGGTGGGACGCACAATGACGAGCGCGAGGGTCCAGTTGAGCGGTCCAGAGCGGAAGTTGCCAGCTGTGTGCATCTTGCTCCGAAAGGCAGCAGGAAACAATATCAACACCACAATTCTCTTCCGCACCAAATCCACACCCCCCATTTCTCCGGCCTCTTCTTCCAATTTATGCCACACAAAAGCCTCGATTGACATCCAACACGACCATGCAGCGCCCAACCTATGCGAATGCACCCGCACACTCGCCGCCGCTTCACCATCCCGTCCCACAACACGTTTCCACAGTCCCACAGCTCCGCTCTCCGCCGCCTCCAGTACCACCCTCGCAACCTGGCAGTGGATATGGCTATGGGCAGCCGCAGGGAGGAGGCCCTGGGGCCGGCGGTGGTGGCTACAACAACATGCATCCTGCATTCGGAGGCTTTATGAATGATTCTACAGCACAAATGGGATACCAGGTCGGCAGGAGTGCCGTGATTGCGGCTCAAGATTATGCAGACCAGCACGTGAGTGAATACTAAGCTTTGGAGGACTGCTCCCATGTGAATTCCGAGGCGACGGATGATAGAAGTTAATCTCTGGGTTTTTAGATCAACCGCTACGTGAATGTTGGCGCCATAAAACACTACTTCAACGTGTCGAATCGCTACGTCGCGACCAAACTATACATCGTCCTCTTCCCTTGGTGGCATAAGCCTTGGTCGCGACAACAACGTCTGACCAACGATGGATCATCAGGGCTCTACCTTCCACCTCGAGAAGATATAAACTCGCCGGATATGTACATACCAAGTGCGTCGCCCTCCCTTCCCCTCACCTGACAGCCTCTGTCCTTCTATCTACACCTGCCAAATATAAAGAAGCTAACCTTCGTCTAGCCATGGCTTTGGTGACTTACATCCTCCTCTCCACCCTCCTCGCTGGTCTCCGCGGCGCCTTCCACCCCGAACTCCTTGGCGCAACAGCTGCAACCGCCTTCATAGTCGTAATACTCGAGATAATATCTTTAAAACTCGGAACATACCTCCTCGCCATCTCTTCAGAGTCCCAACTCCTCGATCTCGTGGCCTACAGTGGATACAAATTCGTCGGCATTATTTTAACCCTCCTGGTCTCCGAGATATTCAATCGCACCTCGCTAGGTACTGGCACCGGAGGAACTGGTGGCTGGATAGGCTGGATAGTGTTCCTTTACACGTTTGGTGCGAATGCCTTTTTCCTACTAAGGAGTTTGAGGTATGTCCTGCTCCCGGATCAGGGGAGTAGTGGCGCGCCAGGAGGTGGCCCAAGCTATACCGTTGCGAGGAGTCAGAAGAATAAGAGGACCCAGTTCTTGTTTGTGTATAGCTATGTTGTGCAGTTCATTTTCATGTGGTTATTGAGTCGGCAGAGTGCCGATCCGAAGTTGGGGATCAAGGCTTAAGGATAGAGCGAGCAGGCAAGGCTGGAAGTGGACGAGCAAGATGAGAGGATCTGCGCTTTCCTGCTTGCGAGCTGTTGATGTCCAAGCCACTATAAAAGATATGCATCATTGGCATTAGAATGCGGCAGCGAGAAGTGACCAGAACAGCGCAGGTATTGATAAAAATTAGAGATCACTACGAAACCAAACCAAGGCCCTTCTTCGCTATCGCTATGTGTCATCTACTTACTACTCGTTCCACATTCACCACCCCTCATCAATCGCTAAGAGTGGATGAAGAGAGAAACTCAAGGTCACGAATGGTTCTTCTCGAGCGGCTGAAACGATCCATTCTCTCTTCAACATGCTGACCATCTCGACCTGCCAATCTTGCCCAGAGCCTCAGCGAGAGAAGCCACATCAACTTGGTATCCAGTCTGCATTCTGCACTTCGGTCTCACACCCGCCACCCGCACACATTCTCCCACTCGTGCCCTCTTCACTAGTTCGCTCAACTGTCCCATTACCCTTCAACCAACAATTTGCCCCATGATTATTTACATACGAATTAGACAGATCATCGCCGATTGTGAAAGCAATGCATCGCTTCTCCTGTCCATTTACATAATTCAGCGACACGCATGCATCGACGCAGTCTTGCAGAGAGTAGGCAATGAGCGCTGAAATGTCGCCTCCCTCATAGTTGGTCTGACTATGACATCTAAAGTACGTCCCTCTGTCCCAGGCTTCAAGCAGGACTTCTGTGCCATCTGTATTGTTCGGTGGACAAGCATTGGAGATGCGTGCTACGGTGGAGGGAACGGGAGGCGTATACGTTGGTGTTAGTGCGGAGTTGATGGAGCTTGTTGTCGGTGAAGTGGCGGGTGTTGCTGCTTGAACCGTGATAGTATCCGATCTTTCAAATGTCAGTGACTCAAGATCAAGTAGAACGCAGAGTAGTCTCGCAAGCAGCGGAAGAAATAATCGCTGACTTTGCGTTCTGAACAGCGAGCGATCCGCCAACACCGCCCCCTACAGCTGCGCCAATCACTACGATTGAAAGGACGATGAGCAACCAGAAAGTAGGTCTTTGGAGTCCCAAGATCCTCTTTTCTGGTGGTCCATACCCTTGGTATCCAGACCAAGCCTCAGCTGGCCCTTTCGGTTGATGTCCTAGCTGTTGAGGGTGATTATAGTATCCCTGGGGAACCTCAAGACCGTCTTGATGGTATGTCTGGGGAGCATCTGCCATGGCAACGCGGATGAGGAATTAGAAAATAGAAAGGTTGAGGTGACGAGAGGAGAAAGCCATAGCGGGGGAACAGGGTTGGAATGGGTTGGAAGTGCTAATATGCACATGCGGCCAAGAGAAGGATGCGGTCAGGATCCTGTATGGACTCGATGGTAGAGCTCTTTCTCCGCCTTTCAGGCCGTTGGAAAATCTTCTACCCTTCTCAAAATAAGGCATTACTGCAAGGCATTCCTCTAATCTCTTTCAAAAAATCGTGCTTCATAAAGAGCATACTTTGATCTCGCTAACCATTCGATACTGTTTAAGAGGCTGGCTCGTTCTGTTCCAAACGCAGAATCGTGTGATGACGATGGTTCGATATGGATAAGATGGACGAAGGCGAATACAATGGCGTCCAATAACGCTCCAACGATCTCAGCCTTGCAGAAATGGCCCCTTCAAACGGAGAAACGCAGTAGATTCGACTGATCTTCTCCAATGGTTCCATGGACTTCCTCGCTACAGATATCGGTCTTTGAAGATAGGCGGCTTGAACCGAGTGTAGTGATCCATAGGACGACCGCATCCACCATAAGTGCGCCTGGGCATTCTTGAGACTTCGCGTTGATCGCCGCTTCCGGACCAACCAATGCTCCATGTAACCTATGTGGACATTTAACTCAGTCATCCTGGCAAAGAAATACTACATACCTAGAGCGTTATGAATGAAGTGTTGTATCATTGCATGGTGATGCTGAAGTAAGTGTGTATACGGAGCGGAAGAACCATGCAGCGAACGAATCACAACCAGGTGCTACTCACCTCGATATAATTTATGCACTGAACCTGAATCGTCTTCTGGACTTATGTTATCAAGTGTAGTACTTATCAATTCTTCTACTTATGCATTCTTCTTCATGTGAGTGGAGATGAGAAGGAGTGGGGTGATTATTATGGGTAAGGTTTGGATAATCAGGCGTTGAGGCGGAATGGAGGATTCGATATCGGATTTGAGGCGGAAAGATTGCGAATAGATCAGGTCTCAGGATCTAGTTCTCTCAACGCTGCTTTCAAATCCTCGAGGAGCAGCCAGCTGGGCGGCGAACCTAAGACCGTCGATGAGAAAAGGAAAGCACGATACCACCACCTCTCCTCATTCCACAGGGCAATGCATCTCATAGACTCAAACGTCCTAGTCGGAGCCAATGGCCTACCCTCCACAGGATCAACCACACTACTCTCCTTTTTTGCTCCCTCCTCCTCACCACCCATACTCTTCCTCTCCCAATCTCCAAGAGCTACACTCTGTACCCACACAACCAGCGCCTCGGCCCCAGCCTCCCCCTATTCTTCGTCCCTTCTTCAAGCAAGAAAAGAAATATTCGAAACCTCTATCCGATGATAAGAGCGAGTAAAAGCACATGCTATTCCTCTTCGCCTTCTCCCTCGCCTTCTTCTCCTTTGTGGTCTTCGCGATGGTTGAGGAATGTAGGCACTTTGGGGGAGCAGATCGCTGAGATGGAATCCTATTGCTGGGTGCTTTTTCTTTGCCCCGTGGACTAAGTATAGGAAGGGCATACCAGAACGAAGAGTGTTGTGTTATTGAGGGATACTGGAGGATGCGGCAAGTTTGGCTGGTGTGCTTGGGCGGGGGGCTGGGGAGAGGGTGGAAGGGATTGGAGAGGGTGGAGAGGGTGAAGGAGATGAAGAGGGCGGAACGATATGGTCGAAGAGATTAGGTAGGTTTGAGCGTTCAAGATGGATGAGCTTTCGAAGGAAGTGCTCTACGGCTGGTAGTCGAAGCTTGCAAGGTTAGCTTAATTCGCGAGTACGAACCTGGATAAGAAGCATACCCCAGATATGCCATCTAGTTGGTCGGTAGTAGAAGACATGTAGTCATCAAGTCACAAAAGACAGGACGAAGTAAAAGTGCACGACCTCGGTTCAGTGCCTATACTAAGCTAACTAATAAACGTACACTCCCCCACTCTCATTTATCTTGCATCAATGGACTAGGCATAAGTAATGCCCGTAAACCAGCTAGCCGTACAGCTAGCTCCCATTCTCTCTTGACCCACGCCCGGGTCAATCGAGAAATCCACCCATCAGTAAACGCCGATATAAAACAAAGCACCAAAAAAGTAAAGTGAATTGACAGATAGGAAAAGATGAGGTAGAGTCTGAGGTAAGACAGAGGAAATATACAAGGAGTATGGTGCTGTGGTGGAGGTAATATGTTTGTTCAAGCATGCAACATCAGTGTCTTTCCTGTTTTTAACTTTTTGACTTTTGTGTATCGAGGGGAGATGGTTAATGTTGAACCAAAAAGTGAACTGAGTAGAAGATCACCAAGAATTGGTCCAGCCGTCATCCATCTCTTTCGGATAAGAAGTTAAAGTCTTCAAATGTATAGACGCAAGCACGATAGTGCTATAAAACGCCTTCCCACATGCCGGGTCCTTGTCGTCTGAACGGTTCAACAGCTTCACTCGCACAACATGTCCTCTTCCGTCCAAGATCTTTCTGAATAGGTAAGCGCGCCTCCGGCACCGTGGTCTTCGGGGACTGCAGCCCCTTGGGCCCAGTGCATGACGAAGGTGTCCTACCTCCGGATGGAGAGAGCATGAATGATTGAGCGATCGACCTGTCCGCAAGGACAGTCTTTTGACCCCGGAGAAAGGATGTTGAACGAGAATTGTGGAGCAAGTGGCGGACATTCTGTTGCAGGTCGACGGAGGATCGGCCTCGCTTTCGGCTCGTCTGAACGCCGATAGGAACTGAAACAGCCACTGGGCTTTCGTATCTGACAGGTGAAGTCGCCTCGACGTCATCAATGTGGAAGCTCTCCAGATCAGGCGAAGACATTGGTTCCGTAGCCATGAATTCAGGTGCCTCCTTACACTTCTGCAACGCCGGGTATGGAAGTCTCGCGCTGCGGCATGTCGCCAATCGGGCCAGTTTGGCCTGATTCGGCGCCCAGCCTACGGATGAGACGGATGAGATTGATGAAGCCCGGGAAGAACGTGAAGAGGTATCCAAGATCATAGACTCTGGAGAAGATGCTGACGAAGTAGTAGAGTGCGCAATCGATGGTCGCCTGCCAGCGAACTGATAAGCTTCCAAGCCATTCTTGACCGCAGGGTTGAACTGGTCGACACATGAGCGAGCCAAAGAGGAGCTTTGTGCCTGTGCCATTGCCGAGCACATCGAGGGACGTCTTGATCCAAATCCCATAGCACTCGCTGCAGGAGTGTTAGAGAGGACAGATTGAGGCGTCAAAGTAGGAGTCGGCAATGGAGCCATGCGTGCCAAGGTTGGCGTTGGTGGAAGAACATCGGTTTTAGGTTCCAGAAAGCGTGGTATCCTATAGTGTGGTGTTGGAGTGGGTGTAGTCTCTTGCGAGCTGGAGCCCCCGGGAAGCGGAAGAGGAGAGCGGACAGGAATGTGGAGGATGTCTCCAACCTCCATCTTCACCTCTGTGCGGACTGGGGTGACTGGTGCCCGAGGAGAGCTATCAACGATGTCCAGTTCAGGCGTCAAATGTGGGATGATAGCTCGCCACGAATTGAAGGCGACGCTGATTGGACATGGTCCAGGAGATGGAGGAGTGTTCGAAGGGGTATGCTTGAGAACAATCTCCTGCCATCTTTCCCAGACTGGGTCGGTGATGTGGAGTTTCCAATTGACAGCCGCAAGAAAAGCCATTTCATTCGTATTGATTTCGCAGACTTTTAGGCCTGAAATTTTGCTCCAAGCTCGCGCAGAATAGTTGCGATCTTGCAAGTACTTTGACGCCAAAATAAGCGCCGCCAAGAACATGCGTCGACCACATTGCAACGCGCGAAGAGACTGCATATCCTCAGGTTGCTCCATGGTGAAGTCGTGTTTGGGCACGTGAGACTTGATAAGAACGAGGTAGTAGAGCGCAACTTGGAGCGTTGAATAACTCGTCCGAGATCGGCGCAAAGTTTCTTGGATGAAGGTCCTAAGAGGAAGAACACCTCGTCCAGTAGCTGCCTCACAGCGGCTTGAGGGGACAGAGAGAGGCCATATTACCTCCACCATTTGAGTTGCAGAATCTTGAAAGACGAACGCCTTAGTAAAAGAACGAAGGTAAGAAGAGACGAAAGAATAATACTAACCGACTAGACAATCCACGAAGGTGAGCTTCCGCTCGCATTGTCGAATCAATTGAGGAGGAGGGCGGTGATTGACGGTACTTGATGATCTTCGAGGATGTTGACGCTGATCAGCTGGCACAGGGATGTCGGTCCTCAACGGAGGCAATACCCTCTCCGAAGTAGTCTCTTGGCATGTCGGAGGCTGGTAGCGAGGATAGGTGCTCACTCTGGTAATCGGCGCGAAAGACGTTGCGTTCACGTCGTTGCACGATGCAGGTGCTCTGGTCCTCGAAGAACTCCAATCATCTGACTCCCACCCAACATGAACGGAAGTTGAACTGGAAGAGCTAATACTGGATGTCTGGGATGATGTAGCATCTACTGAAAAGACAGAGGATGATGATGATGAGGCGGATGACGAGATAGATGAGGCATAGGGATGACTTGTACTAAGTATCTGATGCTGAATGTCGAGGCTCATGATGAAAGAGGAAAGGTTTAAGGAGCAACAGCACCAACGTAGAATTAGAAGTGAGCGGAGAGGGTGAGTACTTGTTGAAATTACTTTATCGTGCTTAACCCAATAGGGAAAATTACGAGTGGTAATACAACGGAAGGAGATCAAGAGATCGTGGGGTGACCAGGAGATTAACCGATAGACAAACCGTTCGGAAGTATGCCCTACGCCGTTTTTTGTATGATTTCGGCAGATGACCGATATCTTTTTCTTCTGCAGTTCTTTTGGAAATCTGGTCTTTCCTTTCGGGAGTATTTGTATGATGTTGTTTGGGACACTAGACGTCGGTCTGGCGATCCAATGGAGGATTCGGAGTCGGGGTAGCAGAATAGAATACGGAGTATCAGGTAGGGACGATTGACAGCAGGCTCACGGGTTAAGACGTCGTCCGAGCAAATCGAATTGCGTAGATGGGTTTCAACCGCTAGCCGTAGATGACTCCAGTCACCGTCTGCCGCAGAATCACTGGAACAAGACCTTGTGAGAGACCGATCCGCAATGCGCTTCGAAAGAATCAGCCCTTAGGATAGCAGTTGCTACCGTAAAAGCCAAGAGAATCGAAGATTTGCGGGGATCTAGCAGGCGGCACCTCCGTTGGCGATGGTCTTGTATCCGGAGGTGGCAGTAATATCTGAGTGACGGCTGACTGGAGTCTTGGGAATCATGGGGTACATTGTGGCTTTCTGAATCGATAAATGAAGTGTTCCTAGGTGATGACTAACCTCCACAGAAGAGTCACCAAGTAAAAAGTAGCTTCAGTTAACTTGAAGGGAGATCCAGAGTTATCTTGAGGTTGTTTTGGGAATTATTATAGTGAGGTTGAGAGAATATCTCGAAGGAAGGTCGTTTGGGTGTTTGATGTGGTTGGCAGGAGAGGCGGTGGGGGAGTGGTTGGATGGCTCGGTGAGGCTGTCGCAATCGAGTAAACGAGGCAACGCCGACGAGTCGGTAATGGCGGTGGAAGAGGTCGATGTACGAATAGAAAAAAATGCACTGGGCCGGCGCAGGTATTAAAGAAGGTCCAGTGTGAGTGAATGACTGACTGGTATGAGTCTTTGCAAGGCGGCAACGGAGCAGTGGCGGCAAGTGTCGGGGCGTTTGCGAAACAAAGCTGCTGCTGCTGGCTGAACAAAGACCAGGTAACAAACGGTAGAGGGGAGAGTGGGCCAAATGACTATGATGATTGAACTGAAGGAAGAAACAGAGCGTGCGAGCTGTCTAGATGCCCCAGGGCTCTGATGGTGGTATTGACGGGGCCATTTTGCTGTGCAGTGAGGAGAGAGGTTCGAGGGAGGCGAGGGTTATTATCATCCTCGATGCACCACACCCGCCCCCGTTAGAGTCATCTCATGGTCGTGGTCCGTGAGTCGCCACCACTCGCGCCTTTTGCAGTAATTATTCTTCACATCATTGGCTTCGGTTTTTTCATTTGCTATTTGCTTCACATCACCATCCCACAGGCCATGAATTTCTGTGCGAAACATAGCGGGTTACGGCCTCTTCGTTGTCGCAGTTTGCGAGGGCAGACAGCGGGAGAACAGACGAGTGTGTTCAGATTGATGCGCCGGCAGCCTAGGGGAGCCTGCGATGCCAACTCTGCGCTTCCAAGCTGCAACAACACCGCCGCCTCTGCCTCTCTCTGCCTGGGGCTGAGCTCCATCCTCAACTTTGGAAGCACGCACGCAAGGTGGCTGATAATCCTTCTAAAATTCAGGAGAAGCATCGCAACCTGGGAATTTGGAAGTCATCGTCCCGGAGGTTTGCGTCAGCGCAAGGAGAGAGTTCCGTGGACTGAGCAAACCTCAGCTCCGTTCTTCGTTGATTGCGTCTGTGCAGGGTGCCCGGCGTTCAGGAGCTGAGGAACCAATGATGGCGAGGCTATTCTGGATTTCCCCTCACACAAATCCGTGCAGCTCTGCGATAGGCTCATCTCAGCTAGCCTTCAAGATAGCTCCGAGCCTGAAAAGGACGCTTGTACTTGAAATGTATGAATTTACTGTGTAAGAAGAAGTGCCCCAAGCAGCTAATTTCACTGTGTTGGGATGGATTAGCCACATATTCAATCAGGCTTCCAGGTCTTCCCGATCGGATGGGGCCTCCGTATTGCTGTCCACCTGCAAGCTCCTGAAAGTGCGACCAGCTCAAGCCCTCAGGGTGGTGCAGAATTCATATGGATATGACGGCTCCCCCGTGCAACTTGCGACCCCCCACATGCAAATGTAGCTGAAGCCGTGTTAGGAGCGAGCAGAGGCAGGAGGCATCCGAAGTTTGAGAGGTCTCCACAGGCAGAAGCAGCCGTGGCGCAAAGCGCATTTGGATTTGGGCTGGCTGGTTGCTGGTGGGTTGGGTTGATGATGACACGCAGCATGGCTTGCTGAGACGGAAGCGTCTGGAGACAACAAGACCACTTCGATTTACTCGATGCGTACCGATGCGCCGTGGGAATAAAACATGCCGGAAAAGCCCTGACCATCTCCCTCCAACCTGCAGCAATTTCGCCCGTTGTTGCTGATTGAGTCCACAGGTCCCGCTTGCTTGCAGCCATACGTGGCCGATTGTCGGCGCCGAACTCTTCCGAACTCGCCCCCTGCCACAAAGAAAATTTCTAGGACGTGGTGGCGCTGAGTCAACACTGCTCATTTCGGCCTAGCCCTGCTCTTCTGCCTGCCTGCTGGGCAAGACGAAGCGGCACATGGCGTGAAAGTGTTAGACAGTCAACGTGACCATGGGGCTACCTTCGGCATGGCGACGTTGGTGGCCAGCGTGACCTAGATACGATTCATTCCAAGGTTGTGAGCATTAAAACTTGATGGATGAAGTGAGCACGGCGCTGAAGGCAAGGCTGCAGCCTGCTCAAAAAGCCTTGTCGGATCCAGTCACTTGATTTGAAACCCGATCACTGATGAAGCTCCGATCCGGGATGAGTCGGAGTCATCGTTGCCTGTGACGAATATCGCCAAGACTAGAAGTTCGGCATTGAGATGAGTGGCGACGATGAGAAGGCGAGAGGAGGCGCCGATTCACCGGTGAGAAGAACCTGAGGCTTCAAAAGCGTTCGAACGACGACCAGGTTGAAGCCCGAGCAGATAAGCGTGTGGATCTAGGTACATGGATCGATTATGACACTGTACATGAGAAGGATATGGAAAGACTGATAAGAGATTCATAGCCACAAAAATGAATGTACCATGGCTGAAGCGATGTTGTGATACTAACGGACGCCAAAATCCGATCTTGAATCCATGGAAATGCTAAGGATAGGAACACAGATTCTACCGTCGCAAACATACATACACGTGTTGCCAAACACAAGTCCAAAGAAGTGGATGGAAAATTACTTGCGGTTAGAGAAGGTAGGACACATCTGATGGTCGTTCATGCCTCAGGCTTTCTCCGTCATTGCACGCGTTTTCAGTCAGCAGCCGGTTTTCCAAGTAGCCATGCTTCTTCCGCGCTTTGAGCACCAGGAATACTAGATTTATCAAAACGCGATTGGGATGAACCTTCGTCGAAGTGCGACAACGCAGATACTTTTGTCCAACCACTGGACCCGGAGCCCCCATACGTACATAACGTTCTGGCATCGCTGCCTAAGTCGACCTGGGAGTCCAACACAGGTAGCGCTGAATTCCTCCAAGAGGTGTGAGGCTTTTCAACGACGGCTATCTCGTTACTCCCAGCAGCTGAACGGACGTTCGCTGTGGCTTCATTGATCGACGCATTTCCTGTGAGACTACCTTCTTCCGTGGTGGCTGCAAAAGGACAGGGTGCCAACCGTTGGGGCAGTGTAGTAGTCGCATGGGGTGATTGCGGATGGCTCGACGACATACTGGTAACATGTCCACCATTGTTGGTATTACCATGGACTAGGTCCAAGCGCAAAGAGTGTTCTTTGCTTGCAACTCGTTCGTCTGCATGAGCTTCAGCACGTGCAGTATTAAAAATGGTTGGGAGCTCGTCCAAAGCATCAGCGGAAGCGACATTCTTGGGCACAGCTTGCTTGGCTACCACTCCTTGGGGATCAATTTGGCGAAACATGTCCATCGGATCGAACCAGGTCCGGACCTGTTGAAGTCTAACTTTGTCGTCGACGGTAGCAATCGTCACTCCCTCAATATCAATTGGACCACCGTGAGCCCTAGCCGTGACCTTCTCTCCCTTGCTAAACAAAAATCAGCTTTGTATATAATGGCACGATCTTGCACCACTCACTTGTTCAATCCTACATAGTCGTTCTTCATTACTCCCCAGTGACGCCACCGGAATGCAACCTGCGGCGGCCCGCTATATACTTCAAGAACCTCCCAAGCAAATTGCGGCATCATGCGCTTGAAACTCTTATGACTTGATGCGAAGTCAGAATGTTCTGGGCTGTAGTACTCGTTCGGACTAATGAGCGAATTGTAGGTTCCGACTTTCAACATATGCTCCGCCGACTGCGGCTCGCCGCTTCCAACAGCAAAAGAGTAGTTTTCCGGATCGATAGTTCTCCAGTCGGACAGGTTGGGTTTGAAGGAAGCTTCAACTTCCCAATTCTTGACCAGATTCTGGACCAGCTCGGGAAGACTGCCGGCTGCATGGGACACCCTTTTGGCTTTTCGCTAAGTCAGTTCCAAATCACTTTAAAGATCAACGTACCACTCAGATCTATGCCATGGTCGGAGTTGAAGTGAAGATAATGGAAGAGATGCCGATTGGGATGTATACAGATAGTAATGGTTCCATTGCAACGGAGCGTAGGGGAGTTGAGAACAATGCAAAAGAAGTCCAATTTTTTACAATCTTGAAACAATTTAGAGGGAAGATATAGATAAAACGACGTGCGATCGGTTAATTTATAGGAAGAGAACTAGTACCTGAAGGATAAGACAACCTATATAAGGCGAAGAAACAGAACAAGACTCACTCTCTTCAAAGACTTTACGAGTCATTGAGTAATCAGGAGCTCTTCCATATCGCCACTTAGCTTGATGGTCCTTCAATACTGCATTAGGATCGGTGAGATAGTCAGGAAGCTCTGGCTTGGGAGCCGACGGAGTTTTGACGGAAGTCATTCTCGGGGCCCTTTGACTGTATATTGTAGTTGAGCACCAAAAAGAAAGATGGAAGGAATAGAGTGAGGATAGAGATAGTTCAGAATGATGGAATTGTTGGATGAGGCAGTCTGAATATAAACAAAGCGAGCCGTTGGATGAGTACTGACGCCCCCTGATGAATGATGGGTGATAATAAACGTGGGAAGAAGCAGAGGAAGCAGAGATAAGTTTCTCAGGACGAAAAGGTACGTCAAATAGAGAAATAAGCTCACGGAACAGGCTAGGAGCGCACCTGGCGAGAGTAATTCTAGACCGAAATGTAAACCATGCCCCGGTTGTGCTTCCTGCGGTATATGCATGTCATGAAAGACTCCTTTGCCTCAGCAAGCCATCCAACTAGATTCGGGCAATGGTCCCTGGATCAGCGCCGCGTGTAACGACGATATCGTTTTGAGATGGTCGAATTGCCATCATTGAAGACTGTGCAATTCACCTGTTGCCATGCGAGGTCTGGATTTCGCCAGGAGCTGTTGGGGGACCCGTAAATCAGTAATACAGGGTGTAAGCAAAGTGCTGTATTTTAATTAAGCAGTCATGCAACACCATTCTGTGTCTCCTCTTCCTAACCTGATATGTTAATTTGCCGAGTTCCTTCATGGTTATCATCTTCGGTCTTGCTTGATTATGGTCAATGTCCCATATGGATGAACGTTGAGACGGGACCAAGGGATTTGAGTCAATGAAAGGTGGACAAGGTAAGGCAAGTTCGAAGTCCAAGCCGCGGAAGATGCGAGGATGAGAAGTGAATTCTAATCTATGTACAGTGATAGAAAGAGACATGTGGAAGGTCATAGGAATTCCCTGCCGTCGCAGCAGCGGATTTCATGGCAGAGTAGTGAAGTGAATCTCGACAGAACGAACAGAAGATCAGAGCTTAGGTTCAGGCTAGCCGTTTGCGATGAAGCCGTCGATTCTTCAACAGAAGCCTCGACTCCACGTCTTCAAGATACTCCGTACGTGGCACGCGACATTCTTGAGATCGTCTGCGGTCTGGTATTCCCTGCGTTCAAATTGCAAATGAACATGGCGTAAGGTACATACCAGTTGCTAGTCCAACACAAAATGCAGTCATGATGTTTCTCTCGCCTTGAGGACATTGATGACCCCTCCGATCGACATCAGGATTGATATGTTCAAATGACTAACCCTCGCGGACTTGTGGCTACCTAGGTACTTGCATCAACGTTCCGATATTTTTCGCACGATATTTAACTTCCAACGTCGAATACAGGGAAGTCTGTTAGTCTATTCTTAGCAAGGAATGTTAGCAATGAGTGCACCCGCTGGGACCCTTCTATCTATGTGTTTTTGGCAGGTCAAACACCCTTGAGGTGTTTGCAAAGTGTTAAAATGCTGATATTTGCCTTTGTGACTGTTTAGAGGTCTAATATCAGAACATGTAATGGCTTTTGGTTAACTAGAAGTGCTCCTCCACGTGACCACGCATATCCCGCCAAGAATATGACGTCGTGTTTGTATTCTCCAAAACCCCAGACATCAACCTGTTCGCACCGTCTGCTAACCAATCCTCCACGGACTTCTGGATCTCCAAATCCCTTTTTCGAAGTTTTTGAAGCCCGCGAACATGGGTCACCGTCAGCGCCTAATAGGCAAATCCATCCTCAAAGCCATATTCCGCTCCAAAAGGGACGCGTCCGACAAACCACCAAACCTCTTTGCACGTATCCTAGGGTTCTTCGCCATCTTCAGCCTCGCATTGAAACGCTACAATGCCGAACTCTTCAAGCATCTCCGGAATGATGTGTGGAAGATAGATGAAGACGAATATACAGAGTCCTTCCGTTCGGAGAGGAAGAGCAAGCATGATGGAATCATATCAGTTGGGGATATGGGATATTCTGGCTCTGTAAACAAACCTATATGATTCCCCATCCTATGAAAACTCTAGTAGGACAGCACTAACGCCCACCCAAACAGACCTTCTTCGCAACCTCGAACTCCAAATACCTACTCAAATCCCTCCCCCGCTACTTCGAACAATCCTTCTTCCGCAAGCGCCTCCTCATTCCTTACACCGAGCACATGTCCGCCTATCCAACCTCCCTCCTCGTCCGTATAACCGACCTTCTCGCCGCATACGGACCGACGATTGGCACCCTACTCGGCACTACACCCTCCCACCACATCGTCATGGAGAACATACTATACGGGAAAGAGAGTAGTGGGGGAGAGGGCAAGGAACAATGGGAAACATATGACCTCAAACCCGCCGATTACTTTTTTCCAGAACGGGATATCGCTGGGGGAGCGCTAGCACCTGAGAGCGTGAAGGAGAGGCTGATTGATGATTTCGAGGATAAAGTTCGTGTTAGCATCGACGAGAAAGAGGAGCTGGTATCCACACTATCCGCAGATACCAAGATCCTGCAGGACGCCAACGCGGTCGACTACTCTCTCTTCCTCGTCCGCTATCCATACACCCTTCACAGTCCTTCGCCTTCCTCCTTGAACTCCTCAGTCCCAGCCCCACCCGGCCTCCCTTCTCCATGGCGCTCAGGTGTCGTTAGCAGAGACCAAAAATGGGTCTACAGAGCCATCATCCTCGATTTCTTCTGGGCTAAGGATGCGCTTCAAGCGAAGGCTTTGACGGGGCTGGTCAATAGCTGGAATTTCTTTCAGAGGGGGAAAGGAGATGGTCCGATGAGTATTACGACTACGGCGGATGAGTATAGGCGCCGCTTCTTGAAAATGGTCGAGGAGATGGTGGAGGTTGAAGATAGTGCGGGGAGGCCTTCGGGGGGTGAGGAGTATAATTAGGACCTGGAGCTTGTGGCTCGCGGGGGCGTTTCGTTCGGTGGTTCTTAGGACTTTGTAGTTGATATAGCGCTTTTGAGACGGAAATCGTGATACCCCTTCCGTAATTATAATGATCAAACTCTGGCCCGATCTGCGTCGCTGCCACTGTGAAAACGTATTTTCAACCGCAAAGAACGTTTCCAGCTTGGAAATCTTTCCTTCGGTGGTCGTACTTAGTAAACTTGCTTCTGACATAAAATCTAAAGGTCGAGGTTACGGTAAAGAAAGAACTTTTTTAGAAAGTAGCGCTTCTAGGATGAAATTTTGAAATATTTATTTCTATAGAGAAGCTCTTCTTCTCCAAGAGATTGTGTCCTTCTAAAAATTTAGATATATCTAGGGTTCCTAAATAGGCTCTATGCCACCGTCTTCAGCTGCTGCTAGGCCTAAAATCGGGTCACAAGTAAATTTTCTGAGAAGCAACGCTTCATCTAGAGACTTTGTTAACTTCTAAAAATGAGAGGAAAAAGATTTTATCTAGATATAACGCTTCCAGTATTATTTGTTTGAGAATCTCTTGATATTTAGAGGAAATAGAGGCACTGAGTAGGGCATGTTCGTAAAGAGCTTTCTACATATCACGAAAAAGGGGATGAAAGGTAAAGCCATCTAGGAGCTGAACCCCTGAGGTGGATTCCATTGCTCTTGGAGAGTGTGCAGGAAGGAAAGCCCCTCAGGCGTAAGTAATCTATCACTCAACCAGAAAGAAGGGTTTCATATAGTTATCATTTCTCATTCATGTAATCGCAAGTAGCTACATCGAATGCATCCATTCATTCGATCATAAGTCGAGCATTTTGCTTCCTTCATACGCCTTTTTGATGCCAATACCATAGCAAGACATGCAAGACATGCAAGACATGGGACGACAAATCCACATACAGACTGATATTTCCAGTCATCCAGAAAACTTTTCGTCCTCCTGTGATATCCTGTCCCTCAGCACATCTCTCTTCCCAACAGGGTAGCCATAGTATGCGGATTGTGTGTCGCTGGAATAATACAGTAAACGCTGTGCTGTGTATGCTGGGCCGTCAAGAATGGTACGATCCGTAGTCGATATATGTTCTGAATACCAAGTACAATGGGGTGACGATATCGGGCTATGGATGTTGAAGTGGATGCGCCCATAGAGGGCTTTCCGATCAACCGATCCAGCGCGTTATATGCCATTGTGGTCAGAAGCCGGAATTTTGGAGACCCGAACGCTTTGATGACCTCTCGAAAGCGATGCTGGCGATGCCTTCGAGCGTCAATTGCTTCTGAACCTTCACTACCATAGGCTTGGCGTAGCTCATGAGAGCAGTGGTAGTAATGGCAACTGCAATGACGGCAAGAAATATAGCGCATGAGGTGAAGAACCAGAAAAACCCCTTAGAAATTGCCGCGACGAGGTAGTTGGTCAGATCCGCATCATTGGGAATAGGACGCGTGATGCCGACGGCTGTGCCAAGAGCTGCTTGACTGAAGTATTTGGCATAATAGTCTGCCAGTTCTTGGACCGACTTTGCCTGAGTGGCAGCTGCGGTCATTTCCTTGGCAATAACCAGATGATCAGTGTAGCCGAAATTGCCGGGGGCCGCCGCACTTAAGATGAGGGCGGCTGTAGCAGCCGACACAGCAGTCGGGGATAGTTTCCGGACAAGGCCAGAGTTCTGAAGGTATTTCCAATACTCTACATTCACTGAACACTCGAGGACGCTGAAAAGCACGCTATCATTCATGCCGACATGAACTGATGCATCGTTGGCGAACGCACTGAAAGCGTAACGAGCATACAGCTGCATAGCGACAAAGAAAGTAGTGGCGTTATGCGGTGATGCGGCAGAGTCATCGCTGGGAGCTAGAATGAATGTCGATCTGATGAACCTTCCCGAGAAGGACCGAGTTGGGCATAGGAATGAGGAATCCTCGTCATTCCTGACACAGTTTAGCCCGATAGACTGGCATTGTGTTGTCACGCCGTAAGTTGACGCAACAAACGATGCATTTGATGGGGGTTCCGCGTCCAGAAGAAGAGCCGTTCCATTGACGAACCCCACTTTGTTCACGGACGAAGTGTTTTCGATGGCCTGGTTGGCGTCATCTGTGCCATTGACGATGAGGAGTCGAGAAGGACAGAGACTGAAATTGCCGAATATGCTGGAATAAGTCTGAGGAGAATGATCCTGGACGCAGTCCTGAGTTATGGCACGACCCCAGGAGTTGGCGATATGCTTGCCCTTCACCGGAGCTTGCATCTCGACCATGGTGGTAGTCGCATGAAGGCCGACATCGCCAATGAGGATCATAATACTGGATTTTGATTAGCCGGTTCTGAGAACATAAGTTTCAGAGACTTACGCAGTAGACAGGAGTATGACCATCAGTAGAAAAGCTGACCCAATCTGAGGATGTGTTGATTTGCCCCAACGCACGCAGTACTGAAGACCCCGTCGAAAAGCACATAGTCTTCCCGTCAGTAGGCTCACAAGTGTTTCGCCTTCAAGGTTCGAAAGCATTTTATAACCGTCCTTCCCCACCTTGTCGCACATGTAACGGGCGTGCAGCCATGTGGAAAGATAGATCAATGGCGAGATCAGTATAAACGCCAATGCAGTGCAAATAGTGGCAGGGATCAGTACGACACTGGAAGAGACGCCGACCGCATATCTGGTATTTGCCAACTGATTGTCGTCGAAGCTGGTAAACCTGAAACCAAATACCATCCATATGAAGGTGACGATAATCGCGACTAGACACAAAAGTGCGAAGCCACCAACATAGATGATGGCGAGCAGCGACGACTCTGCTTCACCTGATGTGGACCGATGCTCTGCGGCGATTAGGACTGGGAAGCTTGGGATATAGGAAGTGGGAAACTGTGCAGACACTGTGCAGATAGGAAGAATTGGTAAGCTCACCTTTTCTCGTCAACTGGGCTGGACTATCGTTGCTTTTAGACGTATAGAGTGGCGGAGGGCTCGTGTAGTCCGAGGCCTGCATAAACTGAGGCAATGGGGCCTGCATCGTGGACAGCGTTGCGGTCAAGTTTGATGCTCAAAAGACCGCAATGATCGAGGCAAGAAGATTGGCAAGGCGAGGGTTGACGTGTGATCGGGTGGTCGTCATGAAGAACGAAGGTGAGATTTGGTGGCCAAAAGAATAAAGATGTGGAGAAAGTGATTGAAGAAAAGGTGAGACGAAGAAAGGAAGTGGAGACGGGATGCACATAAGGCTGGGGCTCAAGTGACCTTCACCGGTGAAGCTGATTAGGACAAGGCCAGGAACGGGGAAAGAGCAGATCACCCGTGAGTGGACTCGCTTGTCGTCTAGTTTCCATCTTGAGTCGGTTCACCCATATAAAACCTGTTTGGCGGGTCGGAGGAAACACAAATGGCACCATTCACTCGTGGAGAAACCGCTACGGGAGACTGGGCGCACTGGGTCGGTAGTTGATACTTGCTAGCAGGCCTAGCCGTTTCTAACACATGGGTGATCCGCGGGTGGTGGTTGCGCCATCAAGTGGCAGCCGCATATACGGTGCGGAATATGCAGCTGCTAAGGCTGAATGCCATGTTTCAATGACACTTCGAACGGTGATAGGATTCAAAGATATGCATGGTCAGCTTCTAGCCTTGGAGGGCCAACCACGTGCAGGCCTCGCCCTCCACTCGTTGGATGGGTGCCTCAGCCGCATATTGACACACACACACACGAACGTATGGCAGCTTTGGGCACTTTCGGGAATGTGCGTGAATTCATCGTGGTGCAACAGATGTGGTGAGGGAAAAATTGGGGGCTGGAAAAGGGCATGCTCCGAATCGTAGTGGCGGGGCATTCGCGTTCCGAATCCATTCCAGCTTGCCAACGAATCAGAGCGAAGTAACCTTCACTTCTGTCCGCCGTCCTGACCGTCTCCAACAGTCCAAGATGACAAAGCCTGTAGACATGATACCCAGTTGTTTGAAAGGGTAGCCCTGCTCAAGAGCCTTACGTCGGTGCGCGAATCTATATCTTTGGAACATTTGGTGTTACGACGAGTCCTCATCACCGTTTAAAAAAGGCCTGTACCAATTCCAGCACGAAATACACGTAGTTCCGAGATGTCGAGAAGCCACCAAGAATACAGTCTATCTTTGTACGTAGGTTGCACTCGGTCCTCATCCTGTCGCAAGCTGAGTTGATAGAAATTAAAGCGAACAAAAAGAATAGCAAAGAGTGAACCTGAACTACTGATCGTGAGCCAATTGGAAATAGCAATGAAGGTTGTTAAGAGAGTTCCGTGAGTACTCAATGTCAAATCCTTGGTAGGGGCTAGGTGTTGGTAAACTTCAAGCATGCCCGGCCTAAGCCTTGAAGGAATCGGCATTTATATGAACATTGGATGGTAGTGAAGCCTCACTTGGTACGGTATGAAAATGGTTCGTGCCCGGGCTTGCAGGGGTATGGACTGGCAGAATTTCGTCTGGATCCTCTTGAGCAGAGCCCTCCGAACTTCTCAAGGTCTCGAGTATAGAATTATGAACGAATCTCGCTCGTGCTTGGATTCCAGAAGGTCTCGGAGCAGAGGCTGCTCTGCGTCCCCGCTCCCGATCCTGTGCTTCCTTTTCATTGGCTTTCTGCTCTTTTTGGGCAAAGAGCGCTCGAAATGAGACCAGACATGCAATAAAAAAGGCTACGCCAAATCAGTATTGATTTTAACTTTTCGAGAGTCTCGAGGGCTACTAGCACTTACCAACGGTATTCTCGATGAAGAACCAGAACCATATCCATGTGATGTTCATCTCCTTCATGTCTTTATCTTTCACTGTTCTATAGACGCCGCCGAATATACTGCCTCGTATAATAGTGACAGCAATCGTAAACAGGACAAGAGAGAAGATTCCAGAGAGTATAAGTTTTTTTCTTAGACTTATTCGGACTCTCCAGAGAATTGATGTTGGAAAACATATTACTTGCCTTCATTAGTAATGTTGCTCGCGTATCACCAGTTTAAGAGGAGCCAGTAACTTACTCAATGCATCGGAGACGACGTCGAGGGCGCACGACACCTTGAAAAATGTGTAGGTACGTTTCATAGTTGACGGAAGGGAGCAAGTCGTTATAATGTCCTCGATGGGGCCAAAGAGACAGTGGTATTGCAGAGTCCCAATGCATACTGCCCCACATGCCATGGTAATGCCCAAGACAATCCACCAAAAGATGAGATACTGGGTTATTTGCTTTCCCAGTCGATAAAAGAAAAGAAGGAAGTTCAGCTTAATAAGCCAAATGCCTACATAGTAGAGAAGCATTGCAACGGCGAACCCCCTCACTCCTTTCTGAGTATCATTCAAGAAGTTTGGACCGGGAATCACCAATCCGTTAGAAACATTCTCTAAGTTGTAAATATCTACCAGAACCATCTGAGCGTCGACGGCTGTTGCAAGCAGCAATATCAACGCAAGGATCATAAGCCAGTCATCTACCAGCAGGCGGTGGAAGCATGCATATCTGACGTAGAGTCGAAAGCTGAATGCAACGATACAAATAGCGAACGCTACCCAGATGATACCCTTAGCATGTTAGCGGATATCTGCATGAAAGATTCTTCGACATACATGGAATGCTGGCAAGGACACCAGTAGTGAGGTTGTTCGAACTGGTTGAAACTTGCTCGAGGCGTCCATCATGGCGTTGCTACCTTCGTCTGATGTCCGGCTGAAGCATACTTATATGAGTATTCTTCTCTTGGGGGCCAAAGTAAACATATTGGTGCATTCAAACATGGCTGCATGAAAATGGTCAGAGGGACGAGAGGTCAAGGTATAAAAATAAGCTGCCTCGTCGCTTGTTGCAGAATCGATAACGCATGTCAGCAGAGGGCAGACATGTCGATAGAACATGTATGCTGAATCGGCCCCCCAGAAATGCGAATGGCAGAATTACAAAATGTTCTATTGGAGAGGGTGATAACATCCTTGTTGCCTGTAGCCGCCGATTTGGTTATCTGGAGACAATTCTTGACTTACCCGGTAGTCGCACAGTATGTATACCAGACCTTCGCATTCGGTAAGGGTGCTATCATAACGTACGGAAACTCGAGAACCACTGCTTGTGAATGTTGCATTCCCGACTTGCTCATGACATATTCTGATAAGATGCGGGGTCTAAAAGGCTTCAGTCAACGCCGAGGAAAGGCTGGCTAGGGACACATTTCAGAACAGTCTATCCAATAAAATCAGCTAACAGGAGCGGCTTTTGGAAAATTTGATTAGTAACATTGTGCAAAGCTGGATTGAGCTTCTTGCATGCTGCCGGTTACTAAGTACCATTCACTCGGGTCGCGCGCAGATATCGACTTTACAGAGTATAGCCAATAAGGAGGAGCTTGCGTGAGAGCGAGCAGAAAACACTTTTCGTTTGACCGTCGAATAATCATCATGTACTCCTTTGTGCCAGAGTTGAGGGAGATTTGGCTGGAATGCTCCGAATGACAGTGGCGGCGCTTGCATGCTCCCAATCCTCGAAAGAGTGCCGACGAATCAGGCAAGGTGACTTCCACATCACCTCACCAGCGCCATGAACGTATCGTCTTTCACGATCCAGGTCATCGATGGATTTCCTCATCTGCTTTTGAATAGAAAAACTTTGCTGCTCTGCTGCGACAACCTCTTGGCATCCACATCTCGTATACCTGACGTTGCTGCAGGTCCTCACCACTGAAGCACTACTACCTTGAAGTAGCATATCGCTACCATGGCAAAGCGAAAGCTATCTAATTCGGAGGCAGCCCTACCAGCATCTAAATTACGGGACTTGGGTACGCAAGGGCAGTCGTTGGCAATATCAAATATGGTACCTTCTCAAATTCTGCCACCAAGGTGCCGGTTCATGGAGCTCCCCGCAGAACTACGATTATTGATCTACGACTATCTACTCATCAGCCACGAACCACTTCAAGGCAAGCTCGCTAGAAAAGATAACGTCTATGGCCTATGTCTTTCGATCCTACAGGTCAATCGCCAGATTCATCAGGAGGCATACCCCGTCTTCTTCGAGAAGAATACCTTCTACGTCAGCAACTCCCTCGAACTGATCAAAGACGAAACCTCGTTGAACAACCATGGAAGTATTGATCCCCCGATTGTTCAAAACATTTGGCCCTCTGTCCGTCACATTTACATCGATATCATGTGCGTCCCTTCCGACTCTAGCAGAGACAGCGACGACCACTGGAAGCGCGACGATCCCCATTGTGTCGCATATGTGCGCGCCCTAGCTTCGATGCTCGAATCATGCGGTCCAAACCTCCAAAGTCTCAAGCTAACAGCCAACGTTACCGCCTCCCCCTTCGCTCGAAAGTCGCTCGGATCCTTCTTCATCTGCGATCGCGAACGCGCCTTTGTCTACGCCATCGCCGTTCTCAAAATCCCCAAAATCCAAATCCATTTCGATTTTCCGGATGCCTACCTCCATATGAACCTGTCACCGAGGCAATTCTTGGGTCGGTCGATTCTGCTCATGTCGTGCCATGTTCTGTTCTGCCATTCACAGGTTAGGATTGAGAGGCTTATCGCGGCGTTTGATAATCGAAGGCCTTCTAGCTCGATGGAAGGCGAAAGGATTGATTTATCCCCTTTCGTCTTCAAGACTTGTGCTTCATTGAAGTCTTTCGAGGGAGCTGTCCAAAATTGATCCGACCAAGGATCCGCGGTCATGACTCCGAATACCAAGCGTGAAAGGTCGGTCCCAGGACGCTGTATAACCTCTCACGGCTGGTTACTTGAATTTTGAGAAGGAGAATCAATTATTCTGCACGGAATACAGTTTTCGATATTTGAGGCTTTCTCAAGATGATCCTCACACTTTCAACTGCTTTGCAAACGAGGTGAGGGGACAAATATCTGGCTTCTCACTCTTTAATATATTTCTCTGGTGCATTGCTTCTAGTCAAGGAACTCCGCCAAAGGAATAAGTCTCACAATAAGCTGAGGAGCTTTGCCAAGGATATTCTTTCACGCTAGTTCTGCTAGAGAAACGCGGGCTACTCATATTCAATACCAACCACCTCAAAGTCATTCCCTTGCTCCCATTCCCGTCGTGAATGCTTCGTCGCGACTCCCAGATCCTTGCCTTCACTCCCCTTCCCAAACCCCAGCGGCTCTCGTATTTCCCCCGCGCAATCTCAATGGGCAGCAAGTTCTAAATCTATGATATTTGCTTAAAATTGGTGTAATCGATTGCTATAACGTATAGAATATGTGAGATAAGCCAAAATCATGTTGTACTTGGCTTGGATATCCAATGTTTTGTCAGAAGTACCTTACGCGAGTTGAAAGTAAAGACGAAAGGAAGGACAGACAAGATCTGGAAATGCTACAAATGTTGCATTCAGCGTATGTGCCCGCACCAACCTGGAATTTTCAGAATTTTGGAGAAGGAGAAATGTCTACCACGCGGTAAAGTGGCAACGTGAAAGTACCACTATAAGTGCTATGTCTTTCGAAGCAATAAGACAAACTGGCACCTGTCTAATAGGTAAGTTAAAAGAGAGGACAAAAGTGCTTCTCGATTTCTAGGACTAGCTGAATATCAAGGTCTTACTCATGACGTTGGGGACTAGTGCCGTCGGATAGGAACTCCCTGCGTCGAACTGTAATCAATCGATGCATCTAAGCTATCGCTATTTCTTTTCGATTGAACTTGACCGCCGACTTGAGAAATTACGTCTTCGAGCCCTAGTGGAATGCTTCCGTTGAAAGACAGGCTATTGGACGTGCCGTTCGTCTCGGACAGCAAAAGCAAGTTTCTTGTTATAGTCTGGCATTTATGAAAAGTACTGTGGAGGAGTATGTGTATCCTCGACAATCTAGAAATCTGTAACTCGCCTCTGTAGGTTGTGAGAGGAAAGTAGATGATGGAAAAGAGAGGTTAAAGGATTTGCTCGTAAGTCATTGCATATCTTCGGTGTCGGGTTGCGAAATGAGATACGTATCATTAACTACGATGGCTAGGAGCTGCGGTCGCTTGTAGTGCGAGATGGAAATCCTCTATAATTTATCTCCCCTGCCGATTTCTACTTTAAGTATTGCTTGTTGCATCACGATTACAAACCGTCTAACAGCTTGTTTCGGACCCTTTGTGATATATTCGACCCGTATATCCCATACATCCTCTCGAATTCGCGTTAGTCCCTTTACGACAATCAAAACCTCTGTTTCATGATCTCTATGCAGCACGAACTTATTCTTCCCCGAAACGTTCTCCAGCGACACACTTCCCTCTAAATGCTACAGCATCTTGTCTAGATAGGTTATAGTTCTTCCACCTGCCCGATATGAAGCACATCTTCCCCCTTTATCAGATCGACCTTCTTCGCATATGCCATCCTATGTTCTCTCCAACGCCACACCTGTCCACGTTCCCCGCTTCTCTTCATCCCCTTTCCATATGCAACACCGTCAAATTTGGATTATCCCAACGGCATGTGCGCTTTCCATCTTTGTTTCGCATGTAGACCGAGCGCAGAGTTGGTGGAACGGAGCAGTCGAAAATCCTAATCGTGGACATAATGTGGCGGTGGAGAATAGTATCCAAGTTCATGAAACCAACTCCAGAATGATGACCTTGGATCTATGTGTAGACTACCAAGAGAACTATACTATGCTCGACGTGTCGAAGAAACTATGTAATACCATCCTTGATCAATCCAGGAATCTGAAATCTACCAAAAGCTGATGGCGAAGATTTTCCAAAGCCTTGCCGCTGCATAATTTTCCAAATTCCAATACCCCCTACCCGACTCTCCTCAAAAAGAAAAACACGCGAAGCTCACCACCCTCCCACCATCTCACAAAAATAAACTCCATTCCATCCATCCCATCACCTTCTCTACTACCCATGCCCTCCAAAAAAAAAAAACGTTGCAAAAAAAAGTAATAATCGCCCGACCTGGGACTCGAACTATGAACGAAATGTTAGCATTTCGTAAGTCTCGGAATTTGAAAATTCCGGGGCGATTTTAGTGGGTAATGAACATACCCCAGAGCCTTGAGATTAAAAGTCTCACGCGCTAACCAATTGTGCCAGCCGGGCCTGTTTTTTTTGTTTCAAAATCAATAATATCATCTATAACAGTGCACAAAATTCGGGAGCAAAAGTGAGGATTTTGAAGCAGCTTTCGAGCGTAGCGGGTTCCTGGCGGTGAGTCAAATTGTTGCGTAACAAAGAATGTGGTGGGATGACGGGTAGTGGCGGTGTAGTCAGGGGCTAATTGGTTCCCAGGGGTCTTGGCTGATGCGTACATTTTTGGGCCTGAGGCATCACGCTAGGAAGGGAACATCTTATGCGACAGTAGTCTTTAACTAGAATAAAAGGACTTTTTATGATATGCTATAAGACATGTTCGTCGTGACAAGGTACATACATACATGCATAGAGCTACGACAGTCAACTACGCATGCAAGCATTTCGCTGCGTAAGGTATTTACAAGAAAAGGCTCCTCTCTACTCCGTGCTTCTAATGGCTAAATGGGACTTCTCCCTTCAGGGATGGTCAATTCCCAGACTTTTCCAACAACCCAACCTAGCCCAAACTTAGCCTTCGTACAGTCCTAATCCCATCTCATTACCACTTCCTACTTCTTAGTTATGGTAAGGAATGCCATCATACTCCCCGTACCCCAGCGCCAGATTCATATTCTGCAGACACTGTGTCGCGGCACCCTTCAATAGATTATCGATCGTCGCATTCACGACGACTCTCTTTCCGGAACTGTGTACCGCGAAGCCACCAATCTCTACACCGTGTTTACCAGAGATGTTCTTGACGAGGGGCGATTCTCCGACCACTTTGACAAGCTTTTCGCCTGCGTATCGGTCTTGATAGATATTACGGATGTCGCGCGAGGTCATGGTGCGGTTAAGGGGGATAGAAATGGTGTGCTGTGCAGGATTCTAGGTCAGTACCTTGAAAATACGTATTTAAGTGAGTGAAGGGGAGATTTGGCTCACATGAATACCCTGGAACCAAACAGCAACATGCGGAATAAACGCAACGTCTATGCCTAGCTGATCCGAAATTTCCCGCTCATGGATATGGCCTACTAAGCTATACGGAATGAGGTTGTTCTCTAGATTCCTGACATCGTTCTTCGGGCTAGGTTTCGTTCCCGCACCGGAGTATCCTGAGACCCCAAAGACCGTTGGTTGGCCACCGATGAAGTCGAGTAGAGGCGCGATACCGAGTTGTGCAGCTGTAGCGTAACATCCCGGATTGGAGATTCGCGTGGCATCTGAGATCTTCCGGCGGTCAACGAGCTCAGGAAGGCCATATGTCCATGAGTTGTCAAATCGGTAATCCGCACTAAGATCGACGATGAGGGCGTCGGATTTTCCAGCTTCATTGATAGCATCGACGAAAGGCTTGCATACACCGTTGGGGAGTGCCATTACCCAGCAGTCCACCTCGCCTTTCTCCGCCATTCTCTTGACATCATCCGGAGAGAGATTCTCGTATGTGATTTGGCGCTTAGTATAGCCTTCTAGCTTTTTGCCGGCCAATTCACGGGAGGAGACGTGTCGAAGGTCCATATTAGGATGATTGTTAATTAAGTCTATGAGTGCTTGCCCAGTGTATCCTCGTGCGCCGATAAGAGCAATTTTCGATGGCCAGTCTTTGCTTTTGAACTTGATGCCGTAAGGAGGATTGGGATTGGTGGTCTCCACAGCCCGTGATGATGTTGTTGCGAAGCCTCGAGATGATGCCGAAGCTCTTTTGTTCGATCTCAGCATTGGTCGGGAGCTTGAGCTCATTGTTCGCGCACCGTTCGCCATTGTGGAATACTGTCGAACTTGCTGGTTGTTCTTCAAGCTGGCAGCATAGTCGGCAGCGCGTCGAAGCTGTGCCTCTAAATTGTGATCACCGAACATAGCCCGACCATGCTGAGAGAACTCGCTCATAAGAGAGACAACCTCCGTCGGATCAGCTGGTCCCCAGAAGCAGAACACTTCCTTCTCGCGGCGTAGAGTGCCATCGGCCTTCTCTTTGAACCACCCTAGGTTCTCGTCTTGAGTGTCCACAGTCCAGTACATCTTTGGATACCTCTTTTTAAGGCGATCGAAGATATTATCAGCGACGTTGGTTAGGAAAGCGTCTTTGGTGGTTGTGAATGTTGAGAGTTGAGCAAAATCTCCTTCGTTCTGAGGCGGGTATACAATGGCAACAGCGCCCATTCCGTCGTCGAAGAAGGCTTCAAATGGACGACCCTTGAGGTTGTTCAGATAGCGGTCGATTACGTCTCCAGAGTCCATGCTCTCCCTATCTCTAAGAAGTGCATCCCTGAGAACTCTGACATCCTCAAAATCCTCATATTTCGTCGCTGTCCTAATACTTTCTCCCTTGCGGATCAACGTACCACCTCCGGTGTGGGTAAAGAGCTCTTTCTCAAGGTATTCCGGGTGGATGATAGCGACGCTGGACGTTCTGGGCAAGTCGTCTAGAAGCTTCTTGACCTCGACAATCTTTAACTTGGTACCATACTTGACCCAGGGTTGGGCCATGAGTCCGTCATATTCCTCGTCTAGATTGATAGTAGAAATTAGTTTCCCGGTATCGCCATTGAATAGGCCACCCTTCTCAGACAAATAAACAATTTTTAGAGGTTCCAATGAGCGTGCAAGAGCTCCTGCAACAACGTCGGCGTTAACATTAAGTATCTGTCCGTCCTCAGTTTCTGCCATGGAGCACAAAATCGGTAGTTCCTTCGCTCTCAGAGCATCCATGATAGGTCTGGTGTGAACGTTCGTAATGTCTCCAACGTACTTCCACTTCTCCTTGTCCAGGTAGTCGGCGGTCAGCACGCCGGCTGTGATGGGTCGTGCAGGTATCCCCCAGTCCTGCCTCAGCTTCAAGACCAGATCCATATTAGCTTCGAGGAACAGCTTTCGAGCGATTCCCAGTGTCTTCTTATCCGTGACCCTTATACCGTCGATAAACTCAGGTTCTACGCCGGCGTCCAACAGAAGCTTGTTCATCTGTGGGCCAGCCCCATGTACGATAATAGGATAGAGCCCCATGGCATACAGATGTTGTAATGCCAGACATAGCGTATCGATGTGATCGGTGAGAATAGCCCCGCCGACTTTGACTACTGCAAATTGTTGTGAAGAAACCGATCTGAACTGGGCGAGATATTGTTCGATTTCCCTTCTGGAGCTCACACTTCCGAGCAAGCTCAAGAATGCCGCACGCATGGAAGTAGCATCTCGGTTATCTATGGAGGACGAGTAGAATCGGGAGGATGTAGCAACGAGCAGTCGTGGGAGGGTTTGTGAAGCTCCAGTAGCTGTGGTGACTCTACGGGACGAGCGTGCTGCCAATCGAGCACCAGAACGCACAACGCCCTGCATGGTGGCAGCAGGAGGTGAATGAGGGCGTTGAATGAGATTCCGAATATGCTCCAGCAATCCCCAGGGTGAATTACTTCAGAACGGAGAGGAGGAGTGGAGAGGTATTTTGGGAGATGTTTTCCTCGAGGTTGCGTCAAAAAATTCGCTTCCGATAACGCTTGCTCTCCATGCTCTGATCCCCGCTGCAAAAGTGGCGTGGCGGATGTTCTCACATTAGCCTGGGGTCGCACCACTCCAATTGGCCGGCATGCTCCTAAAAAAATTCTCTGCCAGAATGCTGATCTGATACCATCCACCACACCAATTTGAATACCACATGATAGCCTGCATCTTCACGTGTGGGAAAAATCCTAGCAAGTCTCTTGCTGTGCGGGAGCTTTGAGAAAAAATCTAGGCAGTGTGCAATGCGGCCCATCCAAAAGTGCCTACCGTGGAGAAACAGTTTCTGATAATTGCATTCCTTATGATTCAGAAGGGAGGGTTCCGATACTAAGAGTCTTATATGTGTGGATGCATGGTGCATAGTCAATTCGGAGTAAGTTGAGCGCGTCAATCTGTTAGTGTAGGGTTTGACTTCAAGTCTTTGATACCTTTGTAGGACTTTTGGAAGTTGGGAAAGACCCTTTCGCTAACTACTTAGCAATATCTGACTTATCGAATCTATGAGGTCGCCTAGTATGTTAGTTGTATTAAGGGAAATAGTCTAAATATGCTTCCCTCGCACTGACGTTACTGGAGCGAAGAGTCTCTCAATCACAAGGCCGGAACAATTAAAACCATTGAAGAACAGTATCCATTTGTGAACAGCCAGTCAAGCGGTTCGTAGGCTGGGATGATTGCCATCCGTCAAGGAGTCCAGTTCCTACGCTGTAAGCTTGACTCCATTCCTACATCCTAGAGTAGAAAGACAGAAAGGGAATGGCCAAACACTCCAAATTCGCCGAGGACTTTAAAGCTACAAAGAATGTCCGTGTCTTAGTAGACCAGCGGCTCATCATCGATAAACAGAGAAATTCCACTATCCATATGCAGCTTCTCCCACTCTCCTCCCCATTATGGTATATCCAGCTTCCTTCATATCGACGGGTGAGGCTCTAGTGCTTGGTGGCGACGACTGCAAAGACCGTTAGGTTTGTGACTTGATAAGATAGGTGATCTTTGAGTTATAGTAGCTTACCCGAAGGAACAATGATGACGATGAGTAAAATGATGATGCCAACAATCAGGCACATGCGCATCTTCATGTCCTTCCACCACATCTGCTTGCGCACGCGGTTTGCGCCACGTCGGAAGCCCTGGGCTGACACTGCGAGGTTGTCTGTCTTGTCTTGTAACGAGTCCAGACGAGCGCCACGCTCAGAGACTTTGTTGATGTTATCCCGCATGATTCCGACAGTGCTGTCGATTTCCTATCACGAGAGACGTTAGCTGAGAAGTTTGCCTCGGTGATCAAATATAAAGTGAGTAATTATCCAACTGCTCGGAGGTCGCAAGCCATCGAACAAGTCCCTTGAGGACTGCCGAAATGCAGGGCTGAATGCTGGTGACCAAAAGTATTGTCCGCATTACGAGGTGTTCCTCAGCTTGCAAGAGCTGAACAGCTTCGCCGAGACGAACGTAACCCTCTTCCAAGTGTTGAAACACACTATCGCTGGTGCGATAGCGATTGTTACGCTTTCTAAAGCCGATAAGGCGACGTCTCTAAGACTTGTTTTGCGGGTGTCCATTGTTGGAGCGGCCCAGCGTCCGGCACCTCCGCCCTGAAATTATCGCGACCTCTGCCCGGCCCCAACGTCGCTAAACAATCGTAGAGGGCGGAAAAGAAGAAAGATGTGAACATACCGCTTGAAGTGCTGCCGTGCGATGGTTGCCATTCTGGTTCGCACCTCCCGCAGTTGGGTTGCCTCCCGAAGGGATGTAGGGGTCGTATGGTTGCTCACGGTCGGCCATGGCTGTTATTGTTTATGGGGTAATAGGAGGGTCGGAGGAGTCGGTTGAGGCTGATGGCGATTTCTGGGTTGCGATGTTCGATGGATGGGTGTTTGATGGAGTGAGAGTGGATGGGTTGAGTCGTGGTGTTGGCGGGTGAGCAGGTGGTTGGCGAGTTTCCTGTTGTAACTTCTTTGGTATGAGGGTGGTTTTAGGTGAGGCTGAATATCTTCGTGCAACCCCCACGGAATCTCTGCAAAAGACGCGCTGGGTTTTCGGAAAGAGTGTTGTGTTCGCAAAGGTGGATAGGACAGTGAAGCGTCAGAACCAGTCGCCGTCGTCTTTATGACAGAGCAGCTGATTCCTCATCGCGAGTACAGCCACAGATCACGTGGCCTCAGCCTCAATCTCCAGATCTCGTTGCTCAGCGAGATTAGTATTGTGGGACGTGGCCCGTGGCAAAACAAAGGAGCCAATTTCGAATTTGAGCCAAGGATGGAACGCAGGCTGACGCAGCGCCAATGCTGGCGGGTCGGCCATTTCGTTGGTCATCCGCCTATCTCAGGACTCTGGGCCTGAAGCATCACTTGAGACACTAAACGCAACAACACGCGCATCGCCAAACCGTATAAATTACATTATTTGCATTAGACATGCCCGTAACTCGCACCCTTTCCAGCATAACTGATGATGACAGAGCCTTAGAAAAGCCCGTAAAAGGGAATATACAACGGGGCGCAGCAACGCTCAATCCGTATCCGCAACTTCTTTGTAACGTCCGACTTGGCCCATACTTGGCATGACCGGACCATTGTTACCTTCTCCCAACTCCTGAATGGGGGCATACGATCGTTACTACCAAACTTTCCCAAGACTTCTTCAACTAACGCTCACTTAACCATTTCGCGCGCCTCTCACATGTACAGTACCGATCCTGCCGGCTGCCATCGTCGAACTTCTCGCAACTGAGCGGAACACTTCCAAGACCTTGCCAACCCGCCGGAGACTTTGTTTGTCGCTCGTTTCAGAATCGTCTTTCATCTCCGTCGTCGAGAAGACCTGTTCAGTGAACATCCTCAAAGAGTCCGACCTTACACCTACCACATAATCGTTTATGATATAAGAATACATATCACGACTCTACACGGCGCTGAGCGTAACAACGTCACCTAATAAAACATACTTGAATACAAGGGACAAATACAAGGGCTGGAACTGGGTTCCCACTTTATAATATCGAAATAATGAAATTCTCAAGACCAATCTTCGGGGCCTTGATGCTTTCGGCATCCAGGGTGAGGGCTATAGACTTGAACCCTGATGATCCAGGTATGTCTCCCTCTTCGGAGGCTCTATTTTTGTCGAATGGTAGATACTAATTATGGAGTTTACAGCGTCAGTTAAGAGTGCAGCAAGTACTATGGCGTATGGAATGGTAAAGACGTACACCGGAAACCGTACTGGCGATATTCCTGGTAACCTTCCAGACCCATATTTTTGGTGGGAAGCCGGTGCAATGTTTGGTTCTCTCATTGACTACTGGTACTATACTGGCGACGACACATACAATGCCATCACCACACAAGCCATGTTGCACCAAGTCGGCCCAAACAATGACTTCATGCCACCTAATCAGACCAAGACCGAGGGTAACGACGATCAATCTTTCTGGGCGATGGCAGCGATGTCTGCCGCGGAGGTAAAGTATCCAGATCCTCCACCAGACCAACCTTCTTGGCTTGCTTTGGCCCAGGCGGTCTTCAACCTTCAAGCCAACCGATGGGATCCAACCACCTGTGGTGGTGGTTTACGATGGCAAATCTTCACATTCAACAATGGCTACAATTACAAG
This sequence comes from Hysterium pulicare CBS 123377, assembly GCA_000467715.1. Taxonomy (NCBI): domain Eukaryota; kingdom Fungi; phylum Ascomycota; class Dothideomycetes; order Hysteriales; family Hysteriaceae; genus Hysterium; species Hysterium pulicare. The sequence continues at coordinate 175,587 of AJFK01000095.1, forward strand.
AACACCATTTCAAATGGTTGCTTCTTCAATGTTGCTGCTCGGCTTGGAAAGTACACCGGAAATACCACCTATACTGAATGGGCTGAGAAGATGTGGGATTGGGTAGAAAGCGTTGGCCTCATGGACGCCAACTACCATTTCTACGATGGTACTGATGACACTATCAACTGCACCCAAGTGAACCATATTCAATGGACTTACAATGCTGGCGTATTTATGCTCGGAGCTGCCACCATGTGGAACGTCGTGAGTCTACTCCAGCAACAGGCAATTCTTTTTCTGACCTTCAACAGACTGGCTCTGATGAATGGCGCACGCGCACTGCCGGCATCATCAATGCAACCGATGTATTCTTTCAAAACAACATCATGTACGAAGTTGCTTGCGAAACCAACGGAAAATGCGATGTGGATCAGCGGTCATTCAAAGCATATCTCGCACGCTGGATGGCTGCCACCACCAAAGTCGCACCTTGGACCTCTGAACTCCTAATGCCCAGATTGAGGACTTCCGCCGTAGCTGCTGCAAAGCAATGCAGCGGAGGTAACGATGGCGCTACTTGTGGTATTAAATGGACCACGAATGGGGTCTGGGATGGCAGCTCCGGTGTTGGCGAGCAGATGAGCGCCTTAGAAGTGACTCAGGCGATGCTCATCACTTCAACAGCCGGCCCAGTCACCAATCAGACCGGTGGAACTAGCAAGGGGAATCCTTCTGCTGGATCACAAGGTGACAACGACGCGCTGGTTCTCGATACCATTACCACAGGCGATAAGGTTGGAGCTGGCTTCCTCACAACAGCCGTCCTTATTACCATCATCATGGGTGGCTGGTGGCTGGTTGCTTAATTTGTTAGAGGATATCGTTGTTACTTTGTGCGTTCTTTCTTATTCTTATATTGAGTTGACCCTCACAATTCGCATTTATTATGGAACACCTACCCTGGGGAGTAGGTCATGGTGTTCAAAAGGCCTACAGGGATGGAGTTTTTGACTACCTATAAAGCTCATATTGGCCCTTTGGTCATCTAAACACATAGAAGCATAACACTCACTCGTACTTTCACTCGTTCTATTTGACCATTCGGTCTGATTTTGCAAAGTCGATCGGAACCAATTTGTCACGCTTATTCGAAGTTCTCTGTCTTCGCTTATAGGCCCTCTAAGAAAGTTCCAAGATGAAGATTTGGGCGTTTTAATTGACCTGGACGCTGAAGTTAGTAGCTGTTCGAGTCTCATGGCGCCCTGACATGTCAATGTATTGTTTGTTTGCAAAGCTGAGGAAATACATTGCTTTACCAGTGTTGTTAGCTTGATCATAACTACCACATTGAAGTATCAATACTATGTAAGTTTTCCAAGAGGGAGCACTTTTGAGGCAAACATCGCAAGTCGTGTTCAATCCCACGGCCTTCGTTCCTGCCAGCCTTTGCGAGCAACATTTGATGCGTTCGTGCCCTCTGACATGTGTTCTTTCCATTCTCACCGCCGGCATGGATGCAATGTCCGACCTAGACGTCTTAACTTACTTTGTCCTTGCCATCTTCATCGGCTTACGAAGGAAGCATCATCACCTAGATGTTTACTGTTACTCTTCCCCGCTTCACTTCTTCCCTTCCACAACATCATCTCTTCCACCACATCTTCACTTCCACCCTATCTTCTCAATCCATTGGCCTTTTCATCACGGAGGGCCCAGGCTATTTGCGTTGGGACTCCAAGCCGCACAAGTTCTTCGAAGACGTCCGAAAATCCCGAAGCAAACTGTTTTTCTTCGTTTGCTTCGTTTTGATTATCCTCTGGACAATCGCCTTCTGCATCTACTACTGCTGCTATGGTCATTTGAGAAAGGTCTATTCGGATTTCAAACAGTCAAAACTCGGTTCCTATCTCAAACGGTCAATCGCCCGCACAAGCATCTCCACGAATAGGGAAACCAGTCACGGCTGATAGCCCAAGTCGCTTGCAGGCATGGCGAATCCATGCCCCATCCACCTCTTTCTCGATGGTACTGAAGACCATCTCTGCGACCCAAAGGGCTGGAATTTCACCAACTCTACCAAGCTTACCTCTGAATGCTACAAGTGCTCATTCCCCACCCATACCAATGCCACGTCCGGTCGGTTCACTTGGGAGCGTCACGATGCCCAAGTCACTAGGGTGGAAATATGCGAGAGGGTGGAGTGCCCGAGAGTTCCAGATGCGCTTGAAAAATGGATCGTGCTCGGAACCGCGGTAGCGGTTATAATATTCTACCTCGTTGTCGGTCTCATATCGATAGTCCAGAAGAAGAAGCGACAGCGTCTGCTGCGCCAACAGCAAGATAATGTCGGTGAACATGAGTACATCCCGACAAATTGGCTCACAAAACGCCATGTCTTTGCGCCAGGAACTGTCGGAACCCGAAAACGATAAGGCCGCTCTCAGCTTGAGCTGCAACTTCAGAACTCCTGCGTCAGAAGACTGTTCCACTTTGACTGCCGGACTTATTGCTCTCGGGATCCTCTCTATCCCAACTTATTCACAATTTCTATCTCCTCTCTGGCTTTCATTGCTGTATATGTAGCTTAGATCCGTAGCTGTAATTCCACTCATCTGATCAACCCTTTGTGCCCTGCTTAATTGCATCATGACGATATCGAACCATAACTGGCACCGAGGTTCTAATTATTACCTACTGGATGTTAAAGGAGAGGTAGTATACGACTTTTCCAGGCAATATCAGCATAGGATTGCGCTATGGGATACTCCTTAAAGCTGGTTCACGACGGTAAGATGAAGAGGACTAGGCTTTAGGATCCTCCTCAAATCCAGTTCACAACCGTACGGAGAATATAATTGACCCCTCTTGGAGACCTGCGTTGTTGCATCCTTTAGCTTAGTGATCTCCTCATTATGCTTATTTCGCTCTTCTTTCATTAAAATCATTAGTTTAGAAGTTTGCGTTCCATGCTCCTTCTGCTCTTCATCAATTGAAGTCTTTAACTTGGAGACCTCTTTTTATTCGTCGATTGGAGTCTCTAGCTTAGAAATCTCTACTTCATGACCCTTTTGTTCTTCATTGATTAGTCTTTCGTTGAGACATCCTCATTGTGCTCTTTTGTGTCTCGTTGGTAGATGCCTTTAGCTTGGCGATTTCCTCGGCATACTCCTTGCGTACCTTATCAAATATGAGTACATAGAGTTGATGGCCTCCGAAAGTTCGACACTATTGATTTTATTGTAAGACATTGCCTGTAGTAAGGCTTTTGAGCTTTGCAATAGGCTCGAATGAGCTTTGCCATCGTGAGAGCTTTGTTGTTGATGATATTGAGGGACATGCAAACCGTTATGGTGAATCTGCAAGGCGCTGAGATCCGAGATTTACCCCTGTCCTTACCTTAACCACATCTATGTCCATCGCATCGCTGGCCTCTACCCTTCACACCATACGACGTAGCAAAGTATATCCCCAAACCAGAGCCACTAACTCACCTCTTTCTATAAAATCCTCCACGTAACTTCAGCACGTCGATCTTACTGAGATCATTGACGCTGAGATCGCTGAGAAGGTCGAATTGGTAGGGAAGAAGAGTGAAACCAAACAGAGACCGGCATTCGGACATTTCGTGTCCCCGAAGCTGACAAAACCAACAAGAAATCAGGCTTGTTCAGTGTTGCACGGAGGAGGATCACTTCTATTTCCTCCATTATCCTCCTTGGTTACAGATGAGCATGTTGTTGGAATGCATCCAATCGAGGTTCATACAAGATAATTATTTCTAGCGAACGTCATCTTCTACTTTCTTACATCTGTTCCATCCACCATTTACCCTACGCCTTCTTTTATTCGATTCTCAAACTTCAAACATTCCATTATGGCTCATATTGCGTTTCCCAGTCAGGCCAGGTCTGTCACCCTCCCATCTGGGATTACATACTCCTACGTCCATATAGCTCCACCTGAGGCCAACGACAAACCCACTTTCCTCTTTCTCCATGGGTTTCCCTCTTCAAGTCATGATTGGCATCATCAAATATCTCACTTCACTGGACTCGGCTACGGTGTGCTAGCACCAGACTTACTTGGGTACGGCGGCACCGACGCTCCCACCCCACTTGAATCATACAAGTTCAAGAACATGGCTGCTGATATGGTTGCGCCACTCAAGCACGTGGGGTATAAATCTCGACAAAGGGGAGAAAGTGCATATCGTCGGCCATGACTTTGGTTCTATTTTCCTCGGCCCACTCGTTGCTTACTATCCCTCAATTGCCCTTACCTGCGTGTTTGTAGCAGTAGCCTACAGTCCACCAGGGATGAAGTTGGATCTCGACCAATGGAGAGCAATAAGTGAGAAAGCGCTGGGGTTTGAACTCTTCGGATATCAAAGGCTGTCCATTAGACTAGACGCTTGGAAGCTCCTCGGCTAACATAAAGAAAGCTTCTTCAGCCTTATATATGGACCGGAAGAGTACATGTTCAAACCCTTTTTCCCTGCTGGAGCGCTGGAGGTATGAATGAAGGCGGATCGTCAGCTTCCCCTGCAGAAGTGGCTTACTCCTAGATACAAAGAGACCAGAGACAAAATCTTCGAGTCCGACGATGCGTACAGAGGGCCGTTGAATTGGTATCGGGCTCGATTTGGAGAGTTTGTGGGCGTCGATGAAGAGGCAAAGGATATCGGGCCGGAGCGGCGGATTCCATGTCCTGCACTATTCACACAAAGTGAAGGCTCGAAGATGCTGACTAAAGAGATGATAGCAAGGACTGGTAGGTACGCGGATGATTTCGAATATCAAGAAGCGAAGGGCGGTGAGGGACATTGGGTGCAGCTGGAGGTACCGGAGGAGATCAATCGAATTCTAGAAGATTATTTTTCTCGTAAGGAGAGAATGCCACACTTGTAAGTGAACAACTGAAGCAACTAGAAGAGATAGTAAGCCCCGATCAATCCTCTAGATTTCGCAAATCGTACCTAAGCAGAAACGCAGTATGTAATTTGAACAAATGCTCTACAATTGGGATATCGAGACAGAGAAACAGCTAAGGAGCTTTACGCTTTGATGGGCGATTTACCAATATCGCAAGTCAATACATTCAGCTGGTTTGACCTTGGCGTGCTTGGGCACTTAGTTGTAGGCAGGACCTTGCGCTAACTTCAATCGGTTAAGATACCGTTGATCATGAGGCTGCCAACGGCCTACATAGCCATGTTGTTGCCTGGACGCCACTCCCCTGGAACAGGAACTCTATTCGACTTCGGCGATCACCTTTGAGCAGCGTTCCCCCAGAGTGCGAAGCGTAGTATTGATAAGTATTCCTGGCAATACTCTCGGCAACTCGTTATAGAGCACAGAATCGAGCATCGAAAACTAACCCCTTTGACGAATATCCATCGCTTTATAGCACAACTTAGCTGCTTGAGAGCCACCATTGTTAGCTTCCCTTCATCGGAAGTCATTATGCCAGAACTACCTTCTAGCTCTGAAGAGCTGGCCTCTTCTGAGAAGGCCGGCAAAGCGCCTGAAATATCATCGTCTGTACGAGAAGCTCGTCTCCGAAGATTCGATCAGCCTATGTCAGCGTCAACGGTAAGTACATAATTACGATGATCCTTGACAAAGACGGAGTCAAGTCTCCGGGGCCTCCCTACCCAGGTCTTTTTATACTGTGTGAACTATCTCGAAAGCGTGACAATCACTACTGTCGCTCACCAGAAAGTTCAAGATATCTTTATGTCTAACCCCACCACAGGTCTCAAGCACCAGTACTTCCGAAAACAAGCGCCCCAAGCTCGAAGCAGATCATATGTCTCAAGAACTTGAAAAATTCCGACAGCAATGGGAGAAAGAGATTGCAATTCGATCAAAGTACAGCAACGAAGAGTCCATGGACGAAGCGACACGAGTAAAGCGCTTCGAACGGCAGCGAAATTTCACATTCAACGGATCTTTGCCACTCACCGACGAGCAGATCAAAGAGAAAAGCCGGCTGGCAGCTATTCGTCAAGCCGAGCATGAGCAGAAGTTGCTGGACAATGCTCAGAAACATCTAGTCCGACTCCAGGATGAGGTGAAGCCATGGCTTCCTGAGTTATCAAAGCCGAAATCTTTCCGCGAGCAATTCCAGAAGGAACACTCGACTCCAGCATCCGGGATGGAGACTGAGCAGATCGAATCAAAGCAGAGAACCCTCGAACCACCTGCGACGGATCAACCAGGTAGAAACGAGGTCCAAGACGCCAGTCTCTTCGCCACCTTTACCGCACTCCAGATAACAGAAATCCTGGAAAACATCCTAGTCCAACTTCCAGACGTCCACCTGACCAACGCCAAGCGAGTCTGCTCTAAATGGCACGCATCCGCCTCCCATATCCTGTTAACTCCAAACCGAGACGTCCAAAGACGCTGGCTAAACCTCCCATCTTGTGGTCCTCTCCGCTCCGACCTAATAACGTCCCTCGACGATGACCAAGAAGATAGCTTCTCTGGTCGTCATCATATTCGCGAAAACCCCAATCAAATAGAGAAAATGATCGTCTGGAACTGCAGTCATAACATACGACGTCGCAACCGCCCAGAACCCATCGAGCCCACAAACGATTGTGACGACTGCCTGGCACTTTGCAGCTTCCTTCATGGCAGCCTCTTCAGAAAACGTGAATACTGGCACAACAAAATAACCATCAACCCAACGATCATCTCCCACGTCCTGGTCTCCGGCGGCTGGGTTGTGCAAGGAGATCACTGCTACATCAAACTCGTCCCAGAAACCCCTCCACGCTGCATAGCCCCCAAGGCACGCGACGCAGCTGCATCATGGCGGAACCTCTTCTTCACCTACCCCCCAGTTTCGCAGATGACTCTTTACGGCTACGACGCTTTCCACTGGGAGGGCGCCAGAATCGGGGACGCGAAAAATCTTACTCGGCTGCAGACTCTCAATGCACCGGGTAGTGGGATTCGCGCGGGGGAGTTGTTGGATGCGGTAGAGCGACACGCCCCCGCCGTGCGCGACAGATGGCGGAAGAGTAAGGACAAGGAATATGGGCGTGAGAGCGGATTGATTGGTGAAAGGATGTTTAGTCAGCTGGGGAAGGTGCTACCGAGTGAGCCGTGGATATACGTCAGGCTGGGTCAGGAAGAGGAATTCCGATGTGGAATCATTTGATCGGGCTAGGGGCGGGATAGCTAGTGCGGTAAAAGTAGACGCAGATAAATACCATACATAGTCAGTAATAGGGCCGGGTATTTATAGGGCACATGAGTTAGGAGGGAAAATCGAGCTACTCCAGAAGATGGAATCAGTAGGGTTTTGGAGTCGTCTGACCCATAGATCTTGAAATCCACTCTAATAACAGTCAATGTTAAAGATAGAAAGGCACTAGAAATTAAGAAGTCCCGTCACCTGGACTCCAAAGATCAGGCAGTACAGACTCGAGTGGGGGCAGTCGGACATGATTATACAGACTTTTCATAGGAGAGTTCTCGAATTCGAAAACGCCTCGTCCGGTTCCGATAGTGCAAATGAGTAAGCTACAAAAACCCTGAATCCATGCTTCCTTCAAAAGGCCAGTAGTATAGTATGACGTCTCTCCTAGCTGGAACAACACCACATCCATCTCTACACACATGACTGATATGCCAAGCTTCGTTTGTCCGTCAGACGAAAGGCTTACTCCACCTCCGCCTTCGATTCAAAGTTCTCCCCCGCGACCAAATCCGGGATATCATCATCATCTTCGTCGTCCTTCTTCTCGCCATCCTCACCCTTCTCCTTCTGCATGCTTTGGTATGACTCGGCGAGTTTGCGGAGCGAGGCGAGCGAGTCTGGACCGAGCTGGTTGAGGATGCCAGGGACGAGCTCAGTGAGCTCTTTGTCTTCGCCGTTGCCGTAGATGGCGAACGTATTGGCGGGAACCGATGCGTGGACTTCATGCGGCAGAAGAAGCGGACCGTTAGCTTTCACTAGGTTCGAGAAGAAAATAGAGAGATTAGTGATTTCAAGGAAATAAAAAGAAAGAGGATCGAAGTCTTCTCATGAGAGAAGTGGAGTAGTAATGGGGGTTACATATGCAAGAAAATGCAAAATGATCGGAAAACTAGGACTAAAGAGAGGCTAGAGACGAAGGGAGGACAAAGCGGGGAATCTTCGAGACTTACCCTTGGGCGCCGAGAAATGAATGACGTTTCCGTCACTCTTGAACATGTTGACCTCTTCAATGGCCTGAATTGGCTGCACATTCAGCTTCTTCAGCGATGTCTGTAGCTTCTTGTCGTCGGTGCCTGCGCTTTTGTGGACCTTCTTCACTTTTCTTCGCGGGGTTCCTTTGCCTCTGTTGACGTGGTCCGTTAGCTGAGTTCCGACATGGTTGCCTCTCAATATGTTTTATAACCCATTATCCAATCGCATATATATTCGAGACCCCTTTCCGTCGGTCGAGAAGATCATGGGAGGGTAGAGGGAGGATACAGAGAAGGAATTGCTTACCCTGTTCACGAGAGCGTTAGCAGATTGTTTCTCCCATGCAAAGAACCAGAGTAGCTCGAAACATCCAAACTAAATTGATTGAAAAGGGTAGAATAACATACCAATGCGCACCGACGCTTGCATCCGCGCCAGTTTGGCCTGATCCATATTTGCGGTTTTGAGGAGAAAGGTGGTAAGGCTTCGGTATTAAGAGACCTGTTAGACAGTCTTTGATCAGTCGAATGGTTGTCAAAGTCTCAATGGTACAATCGAGATAGAGTAGTTGGGGATAGGGAGCCGAATACCTACCTGTGGCTGAGATTATGGGTAGCTATGTAAGGTTGTGCTGTTTGGGATGTGGTGATGGACTTCGGCGTCCTCGGAGCTCAAGTGCCGATTGTGGCCTCGCTAAAGTGTGGTCGAAATCCATCACCAAGTTTCCTTGGTCCTCGCGGATTTCACAAATAACTTTTCCAGTTTTCTTTCGATATACGTTACAAATTCTGGGTGAGGATTTTGCTGATAAGATTCCTGAGAAAGTCCAATCTCTTGATTGAATTTCTAGTGCTCAATTGGGAAAATCGTATTGAGGCTGAATGCCAAGACATATCACGAATTTGCATTTCTGGTTGGACAATTTCAAAGGCTAGGATTTTAGACTGTATAAAGAATTCTCATCATGCATTTGTGTTGCAAGCTCGTCCTTGGCACAATCATAGAGTCTATCTTTTGATACTCTTCCCTTCTCTCTGGTATATACTTCGTCCTCCTCAAGTAAGAATCGTACAAATGCTGCTCGACTTGGTTGCCTTCCGATTACAGTACTGCAAAGCCTGCCATACCCACGGCACCGAGAATGAAAGCACCCATCGTCATTTGAGCAGCTCCTCCCTTAGATGAGGTAGGAGAAGCAGCTGCACCCGATGCGGAACCGGATGCAGATGTGCTTGCGGTGGTTTCATTTGCATTACCCTTCATGTTTGTGTTCGAAACCTGTACTCCGGTATTGTTGCTGCAGTGAGAAGAATATTCGGAAGATGAAAGTGGAGTTGATGTTAAAGTAACATCAGCACACTGTACATTGTAAGCTTGTTTGTCAACATGATCGGATGTGAGGCGGGATATGGAGAAGACCCGAAAATCATAACATCGATTGGATGACACGTACCTGGTACAAGCCACCATCTGGATCTCCATTTGATAGAACTTGAATAGTTGCAGCCTGACCCTCCGTCCAGTTGACACCAGCAGGTATGCTGACCATTCCCACGCAGAAGTTGCCGAGGCCTTGCTCTTGAAAGGTTGGTCGCATGACGATGTTATAGTTGCTGCCAGGATCGCTACCTAGTGCGATTGTAACTTCAATGTCGGTTTGTGTGTGGTGCATGTCCAGCTGGATCGGGCCGCCGGTTGCAGGCCATGAGGTTCGATTTGAGGAGACTGTGTCGAAGCCACCGCATGGAAAAGTCACTGCCTTATCATCGTCGAAACCTCGAGAAGCCGGGTAATTGAGCAAGAAGTGAGCGGAGGATAGAGAGCGCAGAGAGAGCAGAGAGAGTAGAGCAAGGGCGTTGGAAAGCATGATCAATTGAGTGTGTAGAAGCAGTTGTTGAAGTTTGCTATCTGAGAGTATTATGGAGGTGAGGTAGCTGGTGACGTAGTAGTCATCCGGAAACTAGAAGAAAGAAGTGAAAGAGCTCTCTGGCGGTACCTGGTTCCTTATTTACCTTTTGTTCCTCGAGCTGGTCTACAGGGTCTCCGCGTGCCTGCCGTGTTACCGTATGGCTTTGACGGCTTGGAGCAAGCCTTTTGAGCTTGTTACGGAGAGCTAATTAGCCCGTGGGGTGAGAGAAATATCGGGGAACCACTGCAGGCGTCTACATATTTCACCGCTGCTGTCACGAAGCGAGGCATCGTGGTGCGGAGTTTGGTGGAGTGGTCTCGGAGGGGCCCAGAAGGTGAGAATAAATGAGCAAGTTCCAAGCCCGCGGTACAGAAAGTGGCGTGCAGTTCGCAGGGATGGACCCTGTAATGCGCCGCCCTTCCCTCACCACCATTTCTTGTCGGATTTCGCCAACCCTCACTTTACAGAAGGCTTCAGATTTCATCTATGGGAATAGGATTGGTACGGCAGTGGGTGATTGGCAAGTTGAAGACAAGCTTTCTGAAATACGTAGCAGAGATCTTGCAGTAGGTAATCGCCCACGCCGGTCACGAGCATATTAGCTTGATTGTGTAATCAAGAGGCTTGATTCTATTTAATAAGGGGGAGACCCCCTTAGACCCCCCTTGGCCTACAGCTAGCGTTTCTATTTATCTAGCGCTAGCTTAGCAGACTACAAAAATTTTCTACTTACTAAACAATATAGATCTATACTCTTTATAATAGCAACCTATAGTAGAAATCTATTTAAAAAAGAGTAAGTTATAGTAAAGGTATAAGAGAAGGCTAAATATAAATAGAAAGTATTAGGTAAT
>AJFK01000096.1:0-92401 GCA_000467715.1 Hysterium pulicare CBS 123377
CCCTAATATATTAAAATATAGCTAGCTAAAGAGAGGGATAAAGAAGGCATTAATATAGAAGAGTTAATAGTTATGCAATCTATATAGCGTAGAATTTTACAATAACGTTAGCTATTAGAATAAATACTTAGAAGTAGTAGATTATTAATTATTAGAAGTTCTATAACTATATAATTGTTAGTTATTAATAAAATCTAAAATCTACTTAATTTAATGCATATTGTTGGGGTGCCAAGAGGTTTTGTACACCTAGATTGGGCCATGCGGGGGCTATCGTTGCATCCATCACATTATACCTTCTCCTCGGCCTCCGTCCATGTCTCCCTTCTTGGACCAGATCGAGAGAGAAGAATTGAGGATTCGGCTCTCGAGCCTATCCCAGCAACCTCCTCCTGGATAGACTTGTGGCTTCTCGTGACCTCGTATCCTATACCGACTTGATATCAGGCATTACCATGGCGAATGCAGCAGAGAGCCCAACTTCGACAAGGCGCATGCCGCAGAGGACTCGGTCTACTTTTGCAACGCGTACAGCGACTGACGATGCCGACCAGCTTCACCGACGATATTCGGTGATTCCGCCCACGCCTTCGCCCCATGAAGAGACTACACCACTTCTGAGTGCTCCTGCTCACTCAGACCGAACCGGCAATCCATATGAACCCGTAGACGAGAACGATCCTCGAGAGAGCGAACATAGAGAGCTTAACATTTTCCAGAAATGGTTCTCTGCACGACACGACTCATCGAACGCGCCAAGAGCAACTTCAGACGGTGTCCCAAAGGCTACAGGCCATCAGGTCCTCGCGCATGATTCTCTCACTTCACAGATGCATGGCCATAGCGAAGGCAAGCGACAAAGCACTGATGTAGGGAAACCGAGACCCGGTGCATTCCCTAGGCCTGTCGGGGGAACGTCCAAGCTAGGAACCTTTGCAGGCGTCTTCGTACCCACAAGTCTTAATGTTCTCAGCATTCTGATGTTTTTGCGTTTTGGGTTCATCTTAGGCCAAAGTGGTGTTGTCGGCATGATGGGTAAGTTTATGTTCCACGTCTCCACGTCACGGATCTTGACTTTTCGTAGGTATGCTGGTCGCCTGTTATGCCATCAATCTCTTAACCACCATGTCAATCTCTGCTATCGCCAGCAACGGTACGGTCAGGGGCGGCGGTGCCTACTATCTTATTTCACGAAGCCTGGGACCTGAATTTGGCGGTTCCATCGGCATTGTATTCTACCTTGGCTTCGTATTTAATACGAGTATGAACGCTGTAGGTCTTATTGACTGTTTCATTGAGAACTTCGGTTCCGACACAGGCGGGTGGTCTCAATGGATGCCTCAAGGATTTTGGTGGGAGTACCTTTGGGCGACCGTAGTGTTACTTCTTTGCACAGGCATATGCCTAGCTGGCAGTGGTTTGTTTGCAAGATGTAGCAATGGTTTGCTGGCTATTCTTCTGATAGCTACTCTCAGTATACCATTTTCGGCACTTGTAATGAGTCCATTTGAAAGTCGACGAGAGGGCATACAATTTACCGGAATGAGCCTTGACACACTTCGAGGAAACCTAATGCCTCGACTTACGAGAGGCGCTGCTGGAAGTCAACTGAAAGATCGCGAGAATTTCCAAGATCTGTTTGGGATTCTCTTCCCCGCTACCGGAGGGATATTTGCGTGAGTAATTCAAGTCTACTAGGACATGATCCATACAAATTATACTAACATGGGTAAAAGTGGTGCGAGCATGTCCGGCGATTTAAAACACCCAAGTAAAGCCATCCCCAAAGGGACATTGTATGGACTGTTGTTGACATTCATCTCCTACACCGTGGTCATCCTCGCATTGGCTGCTTCCGTCACCCGCGCTTCCTTCTACGCAAACACCAACGTCATTCAGCTGGTAAGAATTCATGCCACCGCACGATGGTATTGCCGCTCACTTGTTCCAGACGAACGTATCCGGAATAGTCATTCTACTTGGAGAATTTGCGACTTCTGCTTTCTCAGTGCTTATGGGTGTCATCGGTTCCGCTAAATTGCTTCAAGCACTTGCTCGAGATTATCTCATCCCAGGACTGTCAATTTTCGGACAAGGGACTCAAAAATCTGACGAGCCGACATATGCCATTATCATCACTTATGTCGTGGCGCAGCTGACCATGCTGTCTGACATCAATCAGATCGCTTCATTCATTACGATGACATATCTTATGACCTTTTTGGTCACGAATCTTGCCTGCTTTCTGCTCAAAATCAGTTCCGCGCCCAACTTTCGACCATCGTTCCAATATTTTAATTGGCAGACAGCCGCAATCGGGACTATTATCAGTGGTGCCACGATGTTCTTCGTGGATGGCTTTTATGCCTCCGGTTGCGTTGGTATTCTAGTCGTGATATTCCTCATCATTCATTATACGACTCCTCCGAAGTCCTGGGGCGATGTCAGCCAAAGCTTGATTTATCATCAGGTTCGGAAATATTTACTTCGATTGCGACAAGAGCACGTTAAGTTCTGGCGACCACAGATCCTTCTGCTCGTCAATGACCCTCGACGACAGTACAAACTTATCCAGTTCTGTAACTCATTGAAAAAAGGCGCCTTGTTTATTCTTGGCCATGTCATTGTTACTCAAGATTTTGGTGGTGCAGTACCAGAAGCGAGACGACAACAAACTGCGTGGACGAAATACATTGACTTTTCGAAAATCAAAGCATTCGTAAATATCGCAATCTCGCCCGCTGTCGAATGGGGCGCCAGGAATATAGTTCTCAGTGCAGGCCTTGGTGGCATGAGACCAAATATTGTGGTGATGGGATTCTACAACTTGAATGAGCTGAGAATGTCGAAACCCTTTGTCGACGTTCCATCACCGCAGCCTTCCCGACCATCAACTCCGGCCGATGCTCATTCAACACCAGAAAAGGTTGCTGGGGAAGTAAGACGCCGTGCTACAAACGACAAATTGCATGGCTTATTACCTACCGATGCGAATCGAAGGGAAAATGCTATTGGTATTCAAAATTATGTCACAATACTAGAGGATCTTGTCCTTCGATTGCAGATCAACGTCGCGATTGCAAAAGGATTCCAGGATTTGGAAATGCCTGCTCGTAAACCCACTCGAATGCAAAACACGCTTTCTATGTTGCACCTTAAAGCACAACTCGAACAAGAAAATGCCAAGAAGTATATCGACTTATGGCCGATTCAAATGTCGGCTGAAATAGCGGCGACTGGTGAAGCCAATGCTTCGAGAAGAAATGTGTTGACGACGAATTTTGATACCTATACGCTCATCCTTCAACTTGGTTGCATCTTGCATACGGTTCCTTCATGGAAACGAACATACACTCTTCGTGTCGCTGTGTTCGTTGAGTATGAATCAGACGTCGAAGAGGAGAGAGGCCGTGTTACGACTCTTCTGAAGAACTTGAGGATACAAGCTGAAGTCTTGGTATTCTGGCTTGCGAGCGGAGATTTAAAAACGTATGAGGTGATCGTCAATGCGAGCACGGACGATAGATGCGAACAAGCCGCTACGGACGTGAATGAAACGCTGGAAGATGAGGAATGGTGGCAAGACATCAAAAAAATGCGCATGCCAGGGTCTATCAGTGCAAGTCAAGAGCTTGCGCAGGTCGAGGGCTTGCTAGATGCCGTTACTAGTTGGCCGACATCATCTTTTCAGCATGGAAGAAGAGAGTCAAAACCAAAGAGATTTCAGGAGTTAAAAAAGATACTTCGGCGGACCAAACGCAAAACTTCGGTCGGAGATCTTGGTCAACTTGGAGTCAACGTCGGAATGCGAACTCACAGGTTACCTGCTGGTCTAACTGATGGTCACGGAAGCGCAAGCGAATCTTCGTCCTCGAGTGATGAAGGCAGTGACTACGAAGAGGCCATGACTACAGAAAGCGAAGATTTCGCTGCAAGCGAGAATGACCTGGATGAATACGATCTGGACGCATCAGATGAAGAGGAAAGGCCCATCACTCCTGCGAGGAGAACAAAGAGCGTAGGGGCAAGTGCGAGGCCGTACTGGGCGAGGAAGTTCAACTTGCGCCGATTCATCAACACTGAAGATCCATCCGCAGCAGCGAAGGTCACCCCACTGCGACCTCACCCAGAAGCGACATCGTCTGATACCGCACTATTAGGGGGCGCTCCGAAACCCATACCGCCAAGGAGCGTACAGAGGAACACAGCGAGTCCATCTCCATCTTCACCGCAAATGAAGCCTCAAGCACGCCCACCGACTATGCGTCACCAATCACTGCCGAAGTTTTCCTCCAAACCCGTACCTCGCACAACCGTCGCTGCAGAAGATGGACCCGGGCCTTCAATCATGTTTACCGACCAGCCGTCGCCCGATCACAAGCGTGACCATTCCATTTACCAGCACCCCTCGCCTGGTCCGGCAACTAGTGTTACCGGAGGATCATCATCCGCCAACCAAGCCACAGGCTTCCCATTCCAACAAGCCGTACCACTAAGTTTCAATGATCTTCCGTGCCGCGCCCAGCACCTCATCCTCAACGAGCTGATGCGGCAGCAGTCGGCGGATACGGCCGTCATCTTGACAACTCTTCCCAGCCCTGTCGAGGGGACATGTGAGAGTGAGGTGGATAGTGTCAAGTATATGAGTGATTTAGAGGTTTTGTGTCAGGGTTTGCCGCCTGTGTTGCTTGTGCATAGTAACAGTATGACTGTCACGATGAATCTCTGAGAGATTTATATGTAGAGTATGGGAGGACTATTATATAATAGATATAGTTTTGATGATGATGGATCTTTCTGCTCCTCAACCCTGTGAACTGTAGTAGATGCTTGTTTGCAACCGGGTGGTGTCTTGTGTATTGCACGTGATCGCTTATACCTCCCTGATTGGAGAGGTCCTGAGCTTTGAGTTTCGGCCTACCTAGGCAAGTTTCCATCCGGTCGATCTCCTGTCCATCTCACCCATACAATGAACTCAAACTATACATGAAGGCTTTTAAAACCATCACCGCTTACGCTTGATTGAGCTTTACCAATCTCTTCATCCTTTCAATCTCGCCGCACTCCCTCATTCCTTATTATGGGGTTTTGCGAGACATGTCGTGGTCTTGATATCGAGCAGTTGATAAAGGAATCCGGTCGCTATACCTCGTTAATCACCGTGAGGTGGGACCTTGCGGATCTTGGAAAACAAACAGAGTGTCCTACTTGCAATCTCCTGTATGACGCGACGAGTCATTACATGCGACCAAGTGGCTCCCTTCTCTCTGAGACTTCATCCCAACATGCGTCAAGCCCATCTGATGATGGAATAAGGGTTGAGTTTACCTATCGCCCAAGAGCCCCCCAAAACCTCGCGGGTCTCAGAACTTGGAGGTCGATCAAATCCAGACGACCAAATTTGCCTGACCAAGTAAATTTAGACGTCTACATAGATCCTGGTGAGCTTCTTGTTAGTTTGTCAGTCTGTTCTCCCAGGACTCGAGTTCGATGCAGATGCAGCTAATTTCTTACTTTCCATCAAACTTCCTGCTTACCTCAACCTGGGCTCTTGATTTTCATTCAAGGATAAATAAACGTGTCTGAAACCTCGTTTTTAGGCCAGAAAAGTCCGTGGCCAGTGTTTCAGCCAAAGGAACATATGCCATTAGACCCTAAGCAAACCTTACTTTCATGGATGCAGGAATGCATACAGGAACATCCATCATGTAAAACGCTCTTGAGAACTCGCAGCTGTCCAACACGACTGCTGGATGTTGGAACAATCTTCGAAGGTAGGAATATAAAACTGTGGGAAAGCGAAAACACCGTTGATAGATATGTTGCATTAAGCCACTGTTGGGGCCGAAGCTAACTCACCATTACGACAAAGGAATCTCTAGAGAAATGGAAGGCTGATATCCCTTGGAATCTCCTTCCGAAGACATTTCAAGATGCTATTATCGTTACGCAAATGCTTGGCGTTCGCTACTTATGGATTGATTCGCTCTGTATTGTCCAAGATGATCCGGATGATTGGTCTCAAGAGTCATCGAAGATGGCACAGATATATGAGGGGTCGTATGTCACAATCGCAGCAACTCGGGCCGTGGATAGTAGCGTTGGATGCTTTAGCACAAAGGAAGCTAGGGGACACTCGAGCTTCATGATCCAATCCTCCACCCCAGCGCTCGAGGTGTCGTTCCGAACCCGCCGTAATCACTCCGGTTTCTATGCGCAGACCGGTAGGGCTAGGCCCGTTGTTCCTTCAGACTATCCATTGTTCGTCCGAGCGTGGTGTTTTCAGGAACAATTGCTTGCTACTAGGATCCTACATTTTGCCCAAGATGAGATAATCTTCGAGTGCCGCAGCGGATTGAAATGCGAGTGCGGTAGGATTTCCTCTGACATACCAGAAGGGGGACGAGCGGACGAGAACTTGAAGTTATCTCTCTATCTTGCTACCGTTAGCGCTGGGAACCAAAACACCCATCAAGGAGACATTTCTGACCCTGTAACATCACTTGGGGACCTAGATCGAATCTGGATAGACATTCTCAAGCAATACACGTCTCGAAAACTTACTTTCGAGGAGGATACATTGCCAGCGCTATGTGGAGTTGCTAGTTTATTTCCTCCTCAGACCATGGGAAAGTATTTTGCGGGACTCTGGGAACGTAACCTTGCTTATGGGCTTATTTGGAGTTCGAAAAACCTGTTATGTTATCGGCCCACCAAATACGTTGCACCTAGCTTTTCATGGGCAAGTAGGTGCGGTCCAATCGAGTATCCGGATATCACTCAGACCTACGAACCATGTGTTTCAATCATCACGATGGTCTGTGAGCCTAGTGGAAGCAATCCATTAGGCAGATGCAGAACAGGCTACGTTCGTATGAAGGGGAAGCTCCATCCTGGTGTTCTAAACTTTGATTCTAGATTTGGATTTCAGCAACCGCGTTATCGATTCGCTCCACAGCCCGAGCTCTATCGATTCGCTCCGCAGTCCGGACGTCCAAACATCTCTGCCCACAGTCTTGCAGTCATGGATACCGTAGAAGACTCGAACTTTAACGCAGGGCAAAAGGTCTACTTCCTTCCAATACTCCACGTTGTTCACCCTCAGGACTATCGTGGTAGCGATGTCCAGGGTAATCATGTCTGCACTGGTCTGCTTCTTCGGTTGCTTGAGGGCCCTGTGGAAAACGTAACAGGGGAGAAACTCACCTTTAAACGTGTTGGCTTTGTGAGCCTTATGCAAGATCTTGCCGATCGGGATTATGGGACGCTTTCGCCTGAGTTAATTGAAATTCTATGAATCCGAACATCTCGACAATCAAGTACACTAACAATGGTTCGCTATGTTGTTGCTCCTTGCGGGATGGCAATGCTATCATACACACTTGGCCTCGACGATTTGCCAAGTACGGAAACGAAGAAATCAATGATTTTCCTACCGTAGGGGTGAGTATATGTCTGGGCCATTCTATCTTAGCGAAAGATTGAGGACAACGAGGATGCTCTTCGAGAAAGAAAAATGAGTATGTGGTTCGGCCCCCAATACGACAAGAGAGCAAATGAGGACACAGTTCGAACAAAATGGATTAGTTCCTTGCTTAAAAAGGAGCCTAGCTACGTCTTCAATTATACTACTATTCATCCTCAACTTCACTGCTGTCGCCGCTCGACTCCTCTTCACTACCGAGAACAGAGCCTTCTTGCTCATCTCCTGTCTCCTCCGGTGAACCACTCATAACAAATGCCTTTAAGCATGTGATGCGGGTGCTTGTTTGGTACGTTCCAACCAAGCGACCAATCTGTTTTGCGGTGAAACCACCTCCTCCTGATGCCTCCTCTGAAGAACCGTTAGTTCTGCTTGACTCAACTTCGCTTCTTGTTTGCAATTCCGATACGCTTAAGACCCAAGCTCGTACCGCTCCGTTGCTGCTTCCAGTGATGATGATAAAACCTCCTGTGGAAGATCCATCGTTGGTTTGAGGAGTCAGAATTTCGAAGTCCTTCACGCGATTGGACATGCCGCTTGCTGGACCACCCATTTGAGCCAAGAGCGTGCAAGCTGGGATCTCTTCTGATTTGTTTTCATCGGATCCATTGGCAGAGTTGTTGAGAGATTGGGTATCGTAGAAAAGAATTCGTCCATCCTCAGTGGACAAGGCTACAACGTGGGGATTTATCGAAGCCGGAAGATATCTGATCTGATGTAGTTTCGTAAGTGGAGTCGGTGATATTATTGCTCTCGGTTTCGAGTCCTATCAATGTCAGTTGATATCATCTGACAATCGGGGATTTTAACATACCATTCCAAACACCACAGCACCACGCTCAAATCCCACTACGAACTCTTCTCCTTCCGCGTCCCATTCCACCTTCCGCCCTTCTCCAAGCCCAAATCTCCCTTCACCTACTTGCTGGAGCATCTCCCGGCTGAAGTTGAGAACGCCCGCTTTCTTTCCTGTAACCAGATTCCAGAGCCGCATACACCGCTCGCCCTTCCCCACGCTCACCATCAGCTTCATGCTTGGATGAACGGCGAAATCATTAACTCCAGCAGGTACTTCCCCTGGGCCTGCTGTATCACCACTCGGTCTCCCCACAGGTTTGGGAATGGGTGCTTTGATGGTTGACAGGACAGTCCAGTCACGTGTCCGAGAAATAGCTATCGTATTGTCCTCAGCGGCAGATAGCAACTTCGACCTAGTTGGAAAATACAACGCAGTGATACTTGATGAGTGATGAAGCAAGGCTCCTAGTTCGCGGTTCTTGGGGTTCTCGGTGATGGAGGTGTTGCTTAGAGTTGGAAGCCTAGGTTTGGACTTCGGTCCCCGGGCTGGTGGCGCAGTGGATAGATTGTAGAGGTTTATTCGTTCGTCCGTACTTCCACTTGCCAGCATGATCTTTTGGGACTTCTGGTCTGTAGAGTCTGAGGGTGGGGAGATGGCGAGGCAGCGGATGGCGGATGAGTGGGCATTGAACAGAAAGGTATCTGAGAACTGTACTCCTGTATCTTCATCCTTCTCGGTCGAGGTATCTTCAGTGGTGTTAGTCTGAGATCTTGGATTTTCTGTAGATGGCGATGTAATGAGTTTGCTTGGAATCGATGCGGTAAACCCGTGGAGCACCCGTTCGTATGACCCCGTGATAATTTGTATGGTTGTCAAGTCGCTGTTTTCAGCAATCACAGCGGACTCAAGACTCGTCTTCCCGTTCACAGCTGTTACAGACTCGAATTTAACCTCTTTATCCTTGCTCTTAGTGGTTGGATGGGTTTGCCGTGATGTTTGCTTTGGTGTTGAGCTCGATTCCTCTTTCCGGCTTTTGACAGCGCCCGCAGGTGCGAGGCCATCAACGATCTCTCTCTTCCTCTTCCCCATCATTTTTCTCGAATAGCACAATACTTGGTACAATGCAATGGTATATGGTTGTATTCTGAACCTCACGACGCGCTGCGTTAGAATTTTTGATTTTCTGCCGGCCGAAGTCGGCTAGGTCGCAGCTTATCTCGACACCGCCCTCTCATTCGCTTGGCCGTCTCCCCTTCCCAACAATCTGCACTCATCGCGCGCGCCCAAACGACGCTGTACTTGACCGACGAGAAATCCATCACATTCCATCAACAAACACTTCGAACAACCCTCAAATCCATCAAGTTGGCTCTACTCGTGAATGACGGATGTCGTTCCACCAGCGTCGGTCTTCATATGTCCCTCGACGGCTTTCGTGATGCGATATCAAGGGAGAAACGCAATGAAATCACGTAAGTAACCTCACATTTTTCGATCGCTGAAAACATGATACGACTATTTGGATCGATGCGAAACTGAAAAATCGCTTCTTTCCGCGATTTAACGGTGAGGTTGTGCTAATATCGCGCGTGCAGTAATTCTGAGCTCTCACGCAAGCGCAAGCTTCGCGAGCTCTATGCCTACACTTCCCTACTAAACGCAGCCCACCCGGCCCAGCTTCACAACTGGGTCTTCGACGTTGCTCCCAGCGACAACGAACTGCGTTTCTTAGATGAAAATGACATTACAAAGTAAGATCTACTTTCTTTTACCCTTAAGTTTAATTATATCCTCATAACTATCCTGTCTTGAAATACTAATTGGAGCTTCGTGCGTACAGAGGCAAACACTTTCAAGATTCAACGTTACCCTCACCTTTTCCGCATGCGAAGTCGTCGCCCATTCTTCATCTAGTGTCAGCTACTAAAGCTGGTGCTTCACTCCTCCCATCCATTTCGTCAACGCCGCTTGCTGTTACTGGCGGTCCTGGACTCGAAGAACAGCTCAAGGCTGCGTCTGCATCGCCTTCTGTTCGCAAGCAACCTCTGCCTTTGAAGGAAACCTCTACGGTCGTAGATGGCCTTGCGCCTGCGCAGAATGTTTCTGACAGTCCTCGTCCAGAGATAGTATCTCTGTCTGAGACTCGCGCGAGTCCCGCTGCCCACGATGATAGTGTGGCCAATGTTTCTGAGGATGAACCCAAAGCGAAACGCCGGAAGCTGTCAGAACCTACATATGCCCAAGACAGGGAACATGTCTCTGCAGCTGAATCTGATGGTCCAGTTGAGGATCCCAACAAGGCATTACCTTTGACCTCCGACGATGCTGCAGCCTTGCCAGAGTCGGCTTTGCCTGCCACAGAATCGGAACATACATCTAGGCCTCCTCAAGTGGTCCACCTACCTCCGAAGGAAGTTCAAGAGGAGAGATTGCGAGAGACGGAACGAAATCTTGAAAAGGTCGCAGAAAGAGAGCGCAAAGATGATGAGAGACTTAATCTCCCAGCTGTTGCCGCGGAGCTTGCGTCATCTCCGTCCTCAACCGTGGGACCATATTCCACAGCTACACCCCATCCGCCACATCATTCACCCGATACGAGCCCCGACGAGGAGAATTTCCGCGATGGTGTCCCCAGGGAGTCCCAATCTCAAGATCCTCATGCTCAGGCCGCCAAAGATGAACATGACCAAGCTTTGCAAGTGCAAATGAAAGCCGCTCGCGAAACTGCTCGCGCGGCCACTCCAGAAACACCAGGAGCCCAGTTGCAGTTTGAAGATGAGCAGGCCATTCGTCAAGCTCGAGATGCACACGGTCCTTCCTCAGGTCTCTTGAGCGAAACTGTACCCTCGGGCATATCGCATTCACTCACCGAACACGCAGAAGACGTCGCACGTGATGCCCAAGTGAGCCCGGATCATTCGCAACAAAAGTCATCAGAGCCTTTAGCTGCGGAATCACTTCCCACGCCATCAACTACTGCCCCTGAGCCGACGTCTTCGGGTCCTACAAATATTGATACTACCGCAGTCAAACCCCCAGAGCAGCAAATAGCACCCCCGGACCATCCCACTCCTCCTGCAGATGTGGAGATCAAGGATGCACCAACGACAGCGAATCAAGACGAACAGTCCGAACTAATACCGCCTCGACGCGAAGGGATGACGACTCGGGTCGGTTCCGGAGCTATGCGACAGAAATCACTATCCGAGATTCTCGGCGAGGGACCAAGCGGAACATTGACACCTCGATCTGGCCATGGATCAGTACCCAGAAGCCCGATCAGGCCCCGTACCCGTGAAGGGAAGGGCAAGGAGAAAGTCTCAACTGTTATATTTGCTAAACAGGATGATGAACGTCCTTCTAAAGCCATAAAACTGTTCAGCGAGGACTACGCGGCTCTGCAAGGAGCCTCTCAGGATTCTAACAGGGATTACCTTCAGGGTCTGTTTCAGTACCAAGCGCACCACCCACCGAGGTCCACACCTCTACAAGAGCTTCTTGCATCTGCTCGCAAAACCGTAACAACTTCCGCAACTTTTGCAACTCTTCGGGAATGTCAAGACTACAAGATCTTGAAGCGAGTCTATCAATTGCAGAATGCAAATAGATGGTCCCTACGGCAGCTCAAAAAATCCGCAGAACCGCCTCGTCCGGTCACTCAACTAGATCGTTTACTTGGTGAAATGAAATGGTTGTCAACCGACTTCAGGGAAGAGCGAAGATGGAAAGAATCTCTTGCAGCACAATTTGCCAATTGGTGTGCCGAGTTCGTTAACAGCAGCCCTGAGCAGCAAGCTACCCTTCAGATCAAGCTTTGCCGTGGCAAAGGGAAGCGAGCAGTCAGCGATGAAGACCATGAGATGGACGAGGCTCCTACGCCTGAACTTATACCTTCTGGAGAAACGGAAAGCGAGTCTTTTGACGATGATGACATGCTTCCCACTTTCAGTTCGACAGTTCCCGCTGGAATCTTTTCTCTCGGCTTTGATGATGTTGTCATGAAAATTGATCGCACACCTGCTAGCGATGCACTGCTTCAAGAGCTGCCGTCGTATGAGCCATCCATGGAATCGCTTCATGATCCGTCGTTCACATCGTTCTCCGAACCACCGATTCTACCTGTTTCGAAATATGTGACTGGTAAACTGGTGTCAAAGACAACTGCCCCACCGAGGAAGCGCAGCAGATATGAATACGAGTCAGAGGATGAGCCGGTACTACCTCCAAGCAGATCGGGCCTTACATCAACAGAGCATTCCATGCCGTCGACTCCGGGTCGACGTTTCAACCGGAATGACCTTCCTGCGGAAATGACAGACGTTGCCTTATTCAATCAAGAGAATAAACACGTTCGAGACCGTCTTCAGGCTGCTCATCACTTCCGACCTCCGTCAGAATTCTTGATGCCATCAGTATCATTCTTCGAATCGAGAAACTCGTCGCAATGGTTATGGGACGAAGATCAGAAACTACGTACCCTTGTTAAGGAGTATACGTTCAACTGGTCATTGATTGCACAGGAGCTCACCCAGCCATCCTTGTTCACATCCTCTGCAGAACGACGAACACCCTGGGAATGCTTTGAGCGTTGGGTCCAACTGGAGGGATTACCTGCAGAAATGTCCAAAACGCAATACTTCCGAACTTATCAGTCTCGGCTTGAACAGGCTCAGAGAACTATTACCAACCAACATCAAGCTATGCAACAGCAACTTCAACAAAACATGGCAGCGGGTCAAATTCCATCTCAACTTCGACGCCGAACGACGCAACCTATTCGAGTCGAGCGAAGGAGAAACAATCGGTACCTTGCAGTGATTGATGGCATGAGGAAATTGGCGCGTAAACGGGAATCTGTGGCGCACAAACATGCAGAAGGTAAGCTTGATAGACTTTATGCCTCTCGGGGTTTCGCGTCACTCGGGATCAAGCTAATATTTGTTCAGCTCAAAAAGCTGCCGCGCTTAGAAAAGCCCACGAGCCAGTTCCTCCGAAAAGCAATGTACATTCTCCACAGGAATTTAGTCGTTTGAAATGGGAGCGCGAGGAAAAGATTCGTGAAAAGTCGGAGCAGTATCGCTTAAACATGCAGAGGGTATGCATTCTCACCAGCCTGAAGTATCGTCATCTAACTTTCCTCAAAGCAAGCTGCCGCGGCCGCCGCAGCGCAACGCCAACCAGGTGCGGTCCCAGGCCAGCCAGCGGCCATGACAAATGGTGTTGGTCAGCCACAGCGAAATGGGACCCCTAGTAACAGTACTCAAGTCCCGACACCAATACCCAATCCTACTACCCAGCCTAGCCATCCTTCGTCCGGCACAGGTATGCAAGCACGGCCACATCCAACACAGCCAGCCATGCAAGGCAACTTCCCTAATGGAAACATGTCTGGGATGGGTATGGGTGTCCCTTCAGTCCCTCAGGCCCAAATGCAGGCGAATATGCAAAACCAACAACGAATGCCCCCTCCCGAGAACGTGCGGTTATCGATGCAGCGAGGACAATACCCGCCGACCAATCAACATCAATTTCAATTGCAACAGCAGCAAATCAATCTGGCAAGTAACTTAGCAAGTCAGATGGGTGTCGGCAACGGTATTCCAAATGCAAACATGATCGCTTCTCTGGCCGGTCAAAACATTAATGGAAATACCAACCACTCAGTAAATGGCATGTCAGGCAATGCAGGGTCTCCACGTATGTCCCAAATGAATCCGTCTATGCAACCCTCAATGCGTGGCGGTTCAAGCGGCGTAGCTCCATCTACCGCCATCCAACAATTCCAGAACCAAGTGAGGAACGCTCACCCGGATTGGCCTCAAGAACAAATCAATAAAGCTGCCACTGCCGAAATGAACAAATGGGTCGCTCGTAACAGGGCCATGCAACAGGCCACAAGCGCCGCAGCCGGCACATCAATGGGTGCCAATCAGATCGGCTCAAACGTCTATCTCCAAAACGGTGGAATGGGTGGAGGCAGTCCTTCACCAAACTCAGTCCACCAATATCAACAACAACTCCAACAACGCATGATGACACAGCAACGCTCCCAGTCACAGGTTGCCGGCAGCCCACGTACGGGTAACCAAGCTCGACCTCCGAGCCGTAGCGCTACGCCCCAAAATCCGCAGCAGATGCAGCATAGTCCGGGTATGCAGCAGGCGCAGCTGGCCAGGAACTAGGCGTTGGTTATGTTGTGCTTCTTCTTTATCTACCCTCACTTTGCGTTCTTCGTCATCTTGACAGGGGATCGAACCTATTCACTCCTACCACGTCGGCCTTCTTTGACGGCCGCGCTGGCTGCTCATTGCATTTCACTGGCCCTACAGGGCTGTGATGCGATGAGTGGGCCGCGCTGGCCTCGTTGGTTCGAACATCCGTCGAATGCTGCTGAAGTTCTTTTGGATGCCTAGAAGCTTCGTCGGGTACTTGGGTGTTCTGTTCTTACCACTCCATATTGCTGTTGACGCGGGTGAAAGGGTAGACATTGCGCAATACCCACGATTTCTCGCTGCATTGCATTTTCGACCAACACGCATTGCATGTATATATATCTTCCTAATGCTTCCTGAAACTTTTCTCCCCCACATTATTTGGGAGCATATCGTCTATGCTGGGTTCCGAACTTATTCGGCCCTCAAGCAAGCACACCGTCTTCGGCTCTGTTCTGGTTTCTTTGGTCTTTTTATTTCTCGAATTTTCTCGGATCACAGCATGGCGCTTTTGGCGTAATGGCGTAATGGCGTAAACAGACACCTCACGATCGATCGATTGGAGCATGTTTTGGTTCTCCTTCCTCGAGAGACTATATCTAAGGAACGGCGGCTCTGGATATTATGCTTATCCATCGATGGATGCTTCCATTTTCTACTCTGTTTTATCTCTCTCTGAAAACGGGATGCTCGAATGAGCGTTCGTGGATGGCGCCTTTTTGTTGTAGCGAGCGCCGAGCGAAATTCATGGCGATTTGTGTTAGTGGGGTAGGCATCTGCGATGATGAGGATGCGGATGGTGCACTCTGCGTCGACGTGGACTGGATCTTTTGCCTGGTTCGAGCAGGTAGAGCACAGTTATAAGATACAATGCGATTGAATGGAATGAACTATTTGAAACGATTATGACACGAGCTTTGTACTTGAGTGATGTTGGAGATTTGAGTCTCAGAATGTCCATCCCAATGATGGCTGTGAAATTAGAAATCCTCTCGACTCATTTGAATCTTAATTATGTTTACATGGTTGGTTTGAGTGGAGGAAAGGTTTATTATAGCATTCCTGCTCATTGAAATTTCCTTCAAAACGCCCTTCCGTCTCCATTTGACGGAAATGCTGCTCCAATGAACACCTAGAAGAATCTCTTTCCTTCCCTTTCCCTTCCGCTTTTACGCATACATATTATTGAGCCCTGGGATTCTTGGTCGGTGTGGGATTCATTTGCCCTTCTTATTGCCGTACTGCGTCTCGTAGAACTTCTCGCTGTAGACGCCGGATTTCTCGTTGTCGAGTTTCTGGCTCGATATATTCTCCTTGTAGAATTTCGAGTTGACGCCTTTGGGATTCTGTTGGCCGCTTTGATCGACGTTTTTGGGTTGGCCTGTTCCATTGAAACTTAAGTCAGCTCCCTTTCTACTATGTGGCATATAGCGCATATCCGTTGCGCATAAGAGGGTAAGAAGAGGATTGTATGTATATACCTCGTGGTGTTGCCACGGCAGGTGTATGCGTGTCCGTCCCTCCTCCCGATGTGAATCTATCCTCCATCTGCGTCACGCCTGGGGTGCGGAAGCCGTATTTGAGGTAGAAGTAGTAGGCGCCGCCGATGGAGCCGCCTACGAGGAGGAGGTTGCGTGGGCGGAAGACGTGGCCCATTGTAGGTATTCGTCTGGGATTACTTCGACGTTGGATTGGGGAGGTTGTTCGAGGTTTAGTGGCTTTGTTTGTTTGTTTGTTTGTTTGTTTGCTTGCTTGCTCGGTGTCGGCGGGTGTTTGTAAGGGTGATTGTTAACTAAGTGAGGGAGAGAGAGGAATCAATTGATAGGGACGAAGTGGATGAGAATGTCGTATGTATGTCGTGCCTCCCTTCATCGAACAATGCTACAAAGGGAGCGTCATCGTGATTGCACATCGGGTAAAGCTGCAACCCACCGTTACATAAAAGAAGGGTCCGCTTTCATTCGTAGGGCTGAAGCATGTGACAGGCACCCAAGCAAACATGGCAAACACTTCTCGCGCTGCTGTGGCTGAGAGTGAGGCGTCATCTCCACCGCAGCACCCCCGAGTTCAACACCTATCCCTTGCTTACTTCACCACCACTCTCGACAATCACCCATTCCTGCTTCGCAAACCACTCACCTTTAGTCACTCTTTCGCTCCCACGCCTTTGAATGCCGGACGGAATCGAGAAGAGCTGGATCAGGATCAGGAGGCGTGCGAATCCCGAAAGGGGATTTTATTTCGACTGTCATTCCTGGAGCTGAGCTGAGTTGAGGGCAAAGCAAGATGGATGGTGATCCGGCCGTGGAGCCGGAACTGGACGCCTTCAGTCGCATTCTACCACTCCCATACCGCGTTGCTTTAATTGTTGTTCTAGGTATGTATCTCTCCCCGTTCTATCTTCCTTTCTTACCTTAAACCTCGTCGCCAAAACTCCAATCCCTTATAAAATCACACATATCTAGGAATCCTCACTAATCGAACTTTGTTTCTCATAGGCATATGGGCCTGGGGCCTGAATCTCCACTACCTCTCCCTAATAAAAATCGACGTCCCATCCCTAATCCGCTACCCATCCCGCACCTCTCCAACCCACCCCTCCCACCACCTCTCCTGCTACCGCATCGCCACCTTCTTAACTCTCCCTCTCCTTCTCTCCCTCCTCATCTTCTGGACCCTCACCGACTCCAAAAAGCCCGCCTCCATCTCCTACTGGTCCATTCTGCCAAACATCTACCTCCTCATCCTCCTCGTAGGCTTCATCGCCCCTTTACCCTTCATATCCCGCTCCGGCCGCTCGCGCACCCTCTCCACGTTAAAGAGAATAAGCATCGGCGGCATCGCCGAGGCGCAGGATGGGAAATTCGGGGATATTCTGCTCGCGGATGCGCTGACGAGTTATGCGAAGGTGCTTGGGGATTTGTTCGTTGCGCTTTGTATGATGTTTTCGAGTCGGCATGCTACGACCGATACGCCGGATCGGAATTGTGGCGGGGGGTTTTGGGTTCCGTTTGTTATTGCCGTTCCATCGCTTATTCGACTGCGGCAATGTCTTATCGAGTATCTACGCGTGCGGCGCGGGAATATGCGCTCAGGAGGAGGAGGTGGTGGGATGGGGAGTTCAACGGGATGGGGCGGCGTGCATCTAGCCAACGCACTAAAATATTCGTCCGCGTTCCCGGTTATCATCCTCTCAGCACTCCAACGCTCCCCGGATTCACATAAACTCGGTCTCTCGGAACAAACCCTCTTCCGCCTCTGGCTCCTCTCCGTTTTCCTGAACTCCCTCTACTCCTTCTACTGGGACGTCGCCCGAGACTGGGACTTGTCTCTCTTCTCCACATCCCCCTCCACTCGCAATTCTCCAGAGTATCCTTATGGGCTGAGAAGACATCGCTACTTCACCCACAAGGAAATGTACTATGGCGCTATTGTCGTGGATGCTTTGTTGCGGTGTACGTGGAGTCTGAAGTTGAGTCCGCATTTGGATCATTTCAATGATTTGGAGGGGGGCATTTTTCTGATGGAGGTGCTGGAGGTGGGGAGGAGGTGGATGTGGATTTTTTTCAGGGTGGAGACGGAGTGGGGTGAGTTCTTTTTTTCTTTCTTTTTCTCTCATCCTACCTCCTCGTTCTAGTTACGTCTCTGGTGGAAGAGAGATTAGTGGTGGTGGAGTTTACTAATTCGGTGTATAGTGAGGAATAATCGTGGTCCGGCGCCTGATGATATATTGCTCGGCGATATGTCGAATAAGTACGATGAGGATTGAGAGAGTTCTTTGAGGAGTCCCGTAATTAGCCGGAGCATTTCGATTCGAGCGTGAAGCGCATTTGCCGGCGTTTTAGAGCGTGTGCGTTGATTGTATAGACGCATTGTAACATCATGTCCCTAGATCTGTTGTGTTCATTCATAGCTGAGCTATTCCATTTTTTTGTAGCAAAGCATGCCGTAAGTCAGAGCTTGTCAGTATTGATCACGTAGCTCGGTTTCTATAATGCGAGTTCGTTATCGTACAGCGGTTCTTCTGCTCTCCCTTCATGTTGGCTGTGACCAAGAGTCGTTTCATATCTCTCTCCTTCCATATATCATACAAGTCTGTTCATGCCCCATGATGGCTTCATGCCGCATGGTCCCTTTCCATATCTCCCGCAATATTCCCTTTAATCTTCACCCTCAATCTTCTCATTCGCGCTTCGAAAATCGATCGCCGTCAAGATATCCTCATCTTCCACCTTCTCTCCCTCTCTCCCGTTCTCCTCCCTTCTCTTAATACTCCCACGCCTCATTCCGGCATTATAGATCCTTCCCATCCCAACCACATCCCCGCCACCCACACGTTCCTCCTCGCTACTCTTTGGCTGAAACTGCATCCCAGTCAGTCTCAATTTCTCATGTGCACCCAACTCCACCGCCTCGACAGCATTGCGGATAGTAGGGTCGAGTGTGAATGAACGAAGTGGAAGGATGCGGTTGGGAAGATGAGCGGCAGCACGCGGTTGGGTCTTACGTACCAGAGCGCGCACATGGGCATTGGCGATGTCGATGGCCAAGGTTGCGTCTTCGGACGTGCTGGGGGTTTGATTGGGTGGCATTGGAAAGGCTTGGGAGACTGTGAGATGAGCGAAAGAGGATGATGGTGAGCCTTGATGAGCTGGTGGACGGGCGACGCGTGTCTCGCTTATCGCAAGTACGCCATCGAGGCCATTCGTTGATGATTGACGGGGCTGAATGACTGGTTTGCTTGCTCTGTCTCTTTTCGGTGGTTGGATGGATGCTTGAGCGTAAGCACGAATCACACCTTGTCTATGACCTTGACTTTGACCTTGACCTAGACGTGGAAGTGGAAGTGGACCAGCACCTAGACCTCGACCTTTACCGTAACTTTGTAGCGTCGGTTCTGGACCCGGAGCGTCTTCTCTTTCCCAAGGGCGACCGTGTAGACTGGCATGAACGCTGGTCGCCCTCGTCTCCCGTTGCTGTTTGGCCAATGCCAGTTTGCGCATCGCTGCCGGTGCGGATGGAGCTCTGGCATGCAGATCCGCAGTTATCGGCGTGAGCGCCGGCTCTCGCATAGCAGCGGGCGCAATAGGGACGCTACGAGGTGTCTCTATTTCTTCTTGTTTGATTTCTATTCCACCATCTGAAGACTCGTTCGTCGGCGTGGTGAAAGTTGGTGGTCGAGAGGCACCAAATGCCCGCCAATCGGTGGAGGAAAGTGTCGTTAGATTGGCTGGGACTGTGAACGCGGGCGTTGAAGCCGTTCCGAACGATTCCCACTGCTCGTACGCTTGGCCTGGCGTTGGGATAGCCGTCCATGCCCTAGCTGTTGAGGCTTCGGTCGTGACGTGGTGCTGATATGACACATTGGCGGATACTCGTGTCCCTACGGTCGTATATTGGGTGCGTTGGAGAGTTGATATCGGCTTAGGTGAGTTCTGTACCCCATCTTCCAATCTGACTCCTTTGTGTGGCGGAGACGATGCTAATGCCTGTTCCGCTTCAGTCAATTCCGTCGGTACCTCATCGCCCACGTCTGACACCTGATGAAGCGGCGGAAGCGAAGCCATTGTATGGGGTCCCGGATCGCTATGGTTGACCTTGACGGCTCTCATCGTATTGCTGTAAGAGGGGATGCCCACGA
This sequence comes from Hysterium pulicare CBS 123377, assembly GCA_000467715.1. NCBI lineage: Eukaryota > Fungi > Ascomycota > Dothideomycetes > Hysteriales > Hysteriaceae > Hysterium > Hysterium pulicare. Next base: position 20,136 of record AJFK01000096.1, read on the forward strand.
GAGTATCGCTGCCAATGTGCCAAACTCCCGGTCCTGGATCGTGCGTTGCTTCAACTTCACGCTGTGGAGAAATGTTAGCTGGAGCTTGCATCCTGCGATGAGGACTTACTTGAAAGGCCAACTCGTGCTCAATCGCCTTGCGATTTCTGCCAGCTAGAGTCATGGTGCTGCATGCGTTCGAGAGAGGTAGAGGGTACGAAGAAATAAGGTTGAGCGGAACTGATGTCACCGAAGCTCCGGAGGCAAGAACGACCAAGACAGTCACAAGCAAGTATCACTCCTTGGGACATTCACTGTTCACTTAACGTGGTGTGGAGCGCCATCTCGTTTCTGCAATCCCTCTTATATAAAAGGCGCTTACTATAAAGCCATTCCTTTCTATTTCTCTCCCATGCATTAACAGGTTTCTAGAAATGGACAGACTTGTATATGGTGAAGTTGGTGACCGGAGTTTGCGGCTTGGTACGAAGTTCAAAGGTTCTCCACGAAAGGACCCCTTCTTGGCAGGATGTGAAAGTGCTCAAACAATGCTAATATAGAGTATGTTGCCTCCTAGAATCCTTTCCAACTGTAAGAGGAACTATTTTAAAATATGTTAGCTCTAACATAAAGTAAACTATATAGGTACTAGTAAATCTATTTTCTTACCTATGACAAGCAAGACTGAAGAAAAAAGAGCTATGCTAGTTAGGCTCACGGCGGCGGAAGCACTTAGATGCGTAACGCGTAGATTAAACCAACCATGCGAAAGGAAGTGACCTGATGCACGAGTATGGCCCAAAGCCGCTCGATGAGTTATGTACGAAGGCTAGAAGCTATTAGCTTCTTTGTAGGAAACTTGCGGTAGAAAAACTGTTGGACGCTGCGCCCAGTGCATAGCGAAGCCACCCATTCAACCCAGGTTGAAATTTTGGTAAAGCGGTTAACGATTCGTCGGCGTGGAGGCCCATTTCTCGGAGCGTTGCAACATCATTCGCGGTTATTTGGCGTGGTCCATCTTTGGATGTCGTGGGGCCGAGGGTAGCTCCGCGTTTAACCAATTCTTCGACGATGCTTAACCGTTTTGACAGCATCTCTACGTCTCTGGCGCCGTCCTGAATGCCGTTGCGATAGCGGTCGGCAATGTAAGAAGCAGCTTCGTCTAGCGGTGTATGGTTTTGGCTGTCAAGTGAGTTTGGGTGTGCACTGTGTAAGAGTAAAGTTCTCGTCGATTCTAAATCGGCGTTCATAGCTGCTAAATGCAATGGGGTAGCCCAGCGATTCTCTGACACTCTTTTGCTCACTCTATGCCTGAATCTAATCTTGATATTGGGGTCTTGCTTATGTTTCAAGAACTCTTCAATCATTTTGGCGAGTGGCCATTCGTCCCATCGGCGCCATTGTTCCCTGCTTCGAACCCATGACTCTTTATCACAAAGCATTTGAAACGCAGTCTTGTTATCGACTTGAACGTCCAACCTCGCGCCTCGATCAAGAAGTAATTTGACGACTCCGGCTTGGTCATAATGCATGTCGTTTCTTTGTACGATGTTGTCCACATCACGAACCGCGACATGCAGTAAAGGGTCCTCTTGGTGCTGCAAAATGCTCTCGGTCGTAGCTTGTTCGGCGAGGAACAGTTGCAGATTGGCAAAAACAGCAAACGAGAGTAAAGAGGTTATAGGTTTTTGTCTCGTCTCCCTCCACATGCCGTCCTGAGAGTATAAACAAGCAATTTGCCGGTCTTCGACCTGTGAGTAGAGAGCCTGTTGTGATAAGTTGGTTGTTGTCTCAGACAACTTTGCATATATTAGTAGGTCGCGTTCCCAATTGAACGGATTGCTCTCCCTCCATTTCTCCATCTGTGAAGGCGGTGGAGGCAGGCGGCAGACGTGAGCTAATAGAAATTTCAACAAGTAGACATACCCGTTTCCATTTAATGAAAGAGTAGCATTGTTTGGATCATGTCGCCTAGATCTCAAGGAAAAAGTCTTGACCGTTTGGTGTATGAACTGCACGTAATGGTTCGGTCTGGCGGCAGAGCTCCAATTAAGGAGCGAATGATATTCATATTTCCATCCGGTTTCGGCTTGAATTTCGAGCAAACCCCCGGAGCGGCTCCGTATCATTCGATCAGCAGCATCAGGAAATCGTTCAGGTGATTCCATAACGGGACGGTCCGAGAGCCTCTCAATGAATGCATACTTGAAGACTTCGATAAAGTCATAGACAGTGAGCGGCTCAAGCGTACATGCCACAATTTCAAACATGACTCGACTCTCATCCTGGAAAGGCTCTGGTATTTTATCCACAATACGTTGATAGTAAGCCTCTAAGTCAGTAGGAATACTCAAAAGCTTATGTCGCAATGCCGACAGATCGGTTCCCGCCCGGAATTGCTCATTTAGCTCGTCGAGAACAAGTTTGACCCAGAGGAAGACTCCGTTCGCCCGTTCGGCAATTTCTTCCACGACTGCTTCTACTGCTTTACGGTCTGATTCGGCCGAGGAATGGAGATAATCGACAAATCTTTCATTCTCTTCCATTCTCGCAAGAATGACAGTATATATGTCGTCCCTAGTGTAGTCCTGGAGCCTGAAACCAAGGAGACCTTTAAATTTATCCAGAAAGATCTGCTCTGGCCGACTAGAAAACAAAACTTTCATCAAAGTTTTAGATCCAACCCCTTTGTCGTTGATACTACGTAAAAATTTGATTAAGTCTCGTGGGTCTCCAGAATACTCGTCCAAGGCATCTAAAAACAAATAGATACGGAGGTTAAGAGCGGTTTGAACGAGGATGGCATCGAATGCTTGTAATAGATGACTGAACTTCCAAGTTTTCCTATCCTCACGTTTATGCTCACGATAAGCTGGCACGAGGAGAGTTACGAGTTCACGCCCCGAATTCAGAATTTGTTCAAGAATACTGAGCAGAAGACCCTCGAAAGACTTCTGAATATCCGCGCCGCGGTCGTGAAAGAAAAAGGCTGCATGAACGGTCTTATAGTCGGGGTGGGTAATAGCATCTTGGGTTCTGTGGTCGTTGTACACAAGCTTCATGAGAGTCGATTTCCCCGAGGCCGGCTTGCCTTGAATCCAATAAAGAGGTCGCTCATCTCCGAGCCATTTGCGAAATTCGAGCCCAGGTGTATTGAATATCCAGTCAAAAGTACACTTCTCGGCAGCCTCGACTTGGTCAAAACGGGTTCTCGTCAGTGGCGCACGCAAACTTTGGAAAAGCTCTATACATTCCTTGCTATATGGGGATACTGAAAAAAATACCATCAGGATCATCTCAACTATTCCTGATTGGATCAGTGGACAACGTACGAGGACCGGGTATGCATCTAGAAAGCGCGTCTTTAACTTTCCGGTATCCAGGATCTGTGGGTCCCGAAAATCGGCACATCTCAACGTGGTTTGCATTAATAAAGTCTTTTCGTTCTCTTGCGTCATCTAATCCAGATGATACGTCCTCAACAATCTGCAGAGTCTGTCAGTCCAAGATATTGGCGATGAATCTGAAAAATAACTTACTTTGCCATTCAATCCTCTTATACCTCTGTAACCTTTCCCTTCTTGAAACGTGTAGATACCAAACGTCCCCTCTTTCAACATCTTTGCAAAGTCTCCTCTAAGTATTTCAAGTACGGCTGAATCAATCTTCAGATCTTTTAGAATGCGATCGCTAGCATCAAAACCAACAGCTACCGCAATGTTTCGGACGAGAAGTCCCCAGTCTGCGTAGTCGCCCCCTGCTCCGCGATGTGGAGTCCCCATGAATATTACTGCAGTGGTGGATTGATATACCATTCGTAGATCTTCCTCGTAACTTTCCGCCCCCCTTGAATTTCGTAGTGCCTCCTTCAATATCAAACCCCCGAGACTGTGTACAACGAAGATGATAGGGCGGGCGGAACAGCCTCTCCGCGCAGCCTCCAGTGCATTTAACAAGCTCCTTCCATGGCCTACAATTGTTGCCTGATTTGCTCCACTGCTGAAGAAATGGCTGACACGCGAATCGTAGCCATACGTCAATATACGGCATTTGGGGAAGTCCTTACGGAGGAGATCTTCTGGCCAGAAGCAGGATATATTCTTGGGGGAATCGACTGAGGAGCTTTCGGGCTTGCGAGCGAAGAGTTTCGAGAGACCGCCGCGCGGCGTTTTAGGAGACGGAGAGGTCCCATACGTCCATGTACCCCGAGGATGGCCTTGCAGCCCATGAATGAAGACGATGCTGCTATCTATTAGTTGCCATTGGCTAGCGGTACTGAACGACCACCTACTCAGCAATGGGGTCCACTGGGGTGTATAGCTCTGTGATGCCTTCGTCAAAGACCTTGACTGGTACCGATGTTCCTGGAGCTACGGTATCAGTGCGAGCAGTTTCCATTTGTGATGATTAGCTGAAATTGCGGTATGCTGCAAAGTTGAGCCAGGAATCCAGCCAGTCCGCCATCTGAGGGCACGAGGCTGAGAGATTCAACATCCTTCTATTAGGCTAGCTCAGCTACCTGGTGCGCCAAGGCAGCCACAGTGATCCTCAGGGGCTATCTGTTATTCCATTCGCCGTCTCGGATTGCCGAAACTAACGCACACATATCCAGCACCGTACCGGAATGGAAAGCTCATTGAGATTATTTGAGAGACTCCATAGGATGGAATATTGTGTACGCGCTCAGACGGCCCACCATTAAGAACGTGATGGTGGTGGAATGGTGCAAAAATGAGGGACGTTTAAGGGGAGGATAAAGGAAAACATTTGGATATAAAAGCTACTACGTACTTGAAGTCCATGAATATTCCTTGGGCCCTGCAATAAGCAGCTTTCTCACTGCAGTACATAAGCGTAAGAAGCCGACTCAACTTTATTGTACTGGGACTTCGAAGCTCCAAACGGGCCGAGGTTGGATGTCTTGGCAGTTCACGGCCATGCCTTGCAGCACATCTCCAACTCTACTTCTTTCCTTCATCTTCGCTATCCAACATGGCCTCATCTTCCCGTTACGTCTACCCTTTTGCATCCTCACCAGACATAATCCGGTCCCACCAGAAGGATGCCTACTTCTCCGGCCACCTCCTCGAGCAACTTAACTCTCTTCTCCGCAAAGTCTACGGCGCGCGGTTTGCACATACCTACACTTCAGAAGCACGCGTCTTCTCCGAACTTCTATATCTAGGCCTCACTACTTTGATCGGAAATCGAACACTAGGGGAAGAATACTGCGATATCGTACAAGTAGAAGGGGAGACGGGAAAGCTACCCGCGCTAGGGAGGAGAGCTGGATATATATTATCCAGTATTGTAGTGCCGTATCTTTTAACTAGGATACTGCCTGCATTTAGAAGACGGATAAGGGCGAAATTAGAGGCGAATCTTAGACGGTATACCAGACAGCAAGCGAAAGGTAAAAAGGAGGAGAAGGGCGGCGGACAGTCTTCGACTTCGGTGGCAGCAAAGCTCCAATCATACGTTCTGGAGAACCTCGACACCATCACTTCGCCTTCCCCTATATACGCGATCTCCCTTGCTACGTTCTACTTCACAAGCTCTTACTACCACCTCTCGAAGCGAATCTGGTCTTTGAAATACATCTTCACGCGGAAAGTGGCAGAAAGCGATCAACGCGTGGGATATGAAGTGCTTGGAGTTCTACTTGTTCTTCAAATGTCCGTACAAGCATACCTCCATCTCCACAACACTGTGAGGCAAGGCTCGCCTTTAAGCATCGCGAACATTGGATCTGCAGCTGGTAGCAGTGCAGTTGTGGGCCATGGAGTCGAAGTATCTCTGAATCCGGATGCTTACTCCTCAAACAATGCCCTGCTTTTCGAAGCCGGTCCATCATCATCATCGTCGCCATCCGATCTCCAGAAATGCACACACACACCAGTTTTGGACCGGCCGAGGTACGACCTGCAAGACGAGGGGACTATGGGATGGATCTCAGGATCTCAGCAAAGGAAGTGCACGCTATGTCTGGAAGAGATGAAGGACCCAAGTGTTACTACTTGCGGTCATGTATTCTGCTGGGTCTGCATATCGGATTGGGCGAGGGAGAAGCCGGAGTGTCCGCTTTGCAGGCAAAGTTGCTTGGTGCAGCACGTCTTGCCGCTGAGAGGATGATACGGCAGATGTGTATGAAGCAGAGAACATTGTAATTATAAGATGCCCTTTTGGACTAAGATGTGTATTCTGTGTGATTGATATGTTCCCCAGAACGTCATTGGCCCAAGCTTCATCCAAACACCCGCTTCATCGCGCCGCAACACTCCAACCGTCAGGCAGCCGCTCCCCAATTCGGTAGCCTGCGCACAAGAATCATTGGAGTCTTCAACTATCTTCTGGAGCATAACATCTGTCTACCAAGTCTCAAAATGACCGCAGCAACTTCCCACGTCCTAGACACTCCCGAGCTCCTGGAGCTAATCCTCCTCTCCCTCCCGCTTGCCGATCTCCTCCAAGCGCAACGCGTATCCCGTACATTCCATAGCCTCATCAGCGCCTCCCCAACCATCCAACAAGCTCTGTTCTTCCGCCCCTCCCAAGTTCGTGACCCCGACGATTGGCAACTCAACCCTCTCCTCCGCCGCGCCTTCCTTCCGTGGTTTGTGTTCCCCAAGACGGAATGGGACCTGCCAGGCTACGATAGCTTCGCTATCCTCGATTGGACAGAGAATATCGCAAGGCAAAGAGCTTTTCAACACGAGAATGCTAGTTGGAGACGCATGTTCCTAGTCCAACCACCACCCAAGAAACTCAGTATAGACCGGCGATGTCATGGCCGGGGCGGGAATTCAGTGCAGAAAGGAGAATTGGTATTCGATGAGAATGGGAATGGTGGCGTCAAGATGGATGCTCTATATGATATTCCTCTCTCGTTCGTTTCGACGAACAAGGTCAGCCGCTTTGGAATACAGATCCTGTCGCCATCAACTATTGCAGCCACGGATTCGAGTTCTGCTGCTGCACCGCCCTCACCTACGGACGCTCCTTCAATCACACTAGAACTGAGCTACGTCCACCAATGTTGCATTAGCGGCCCTGACCTAAAACCACATTTGAGATCTATGGCCCCGAAAAGATGGAGCGTACTGGATATCACGTTCCCCAATGAGCCGGAGAAGATTCGTGCGAGCATGACCAATTTGCAGTGGAGGAGTGATTTGACTTCTGAGCGGGGTGGTGTCTTGCCTGAGGCGTTGAAGAAGTGGGGAGAGATGAGGAGAAATTCCGGTAGAGTTGGACAGGAAGTACCTGAAGCGAAGGCCTCTTAGAGTATTGACTGCTTCTCATGTGTTAAAATATGGCTCTGGGTTTCTAGCTTCATATGTCTGGAATGAACATGAATGCTGAAAGATAGGTCAAGGTATGCGTTTCTCGGTCAAACAAAACCCAGTTTACAAAAAGCATCATGCTCAATTGTGTCTTCTGGCTATGATCGACATGTCATCTCAATCCCATGGCTATTGAAAGCGCACCCTCTCAGTATCCATCATCACGCGGTTCAAATGTGTAGCTCCTAGTGAGACAGCTATTCCTACACGAGAGTCCCGATAGAGCAAAGATGATGTTCGAGAAGACCCTGCTTGCTTAAAGCATGCTCCAGCTCCTACAATCAAGGAATATAGCACTCGAGCTATCGCAGAAGTTATGCGAAGGATTTGAGGTGGCTGATGAAGGATGCGAAACCCTGCTGCCTAAGGGGACGCTCTGCGAGAATCATAGCCGCACCGGTGAGCCATGATTAGTAGTTCTTGCCGAGCATGTACACCAAAAGCAAGAAAAATGGCGAAGTGCGTAAGTTGTTGAACAGAAGATAGGTAGCTGAGGCGTCGAAACCTCTCAGAAAAGCCACGCTAGCCCGAAGCGGTAAGACACGATGCGTTGCGTCGTCTCTCCAATACTTAGCCATAATACCACCCTACCCATTGTTCGTTTCCCCCTTACCCGCCACAAAATGTCCTTCCTCTCCCGCCTCCGCACCCCCATCTACCAAAACACAGGCTCCACAGCCCGCGACCACCTCGCCTCCGAACGAACCTACCTCTCATGGCTGCGAACCGGGCTCGGCTTCATAGCTCTCGGTATAGCCATTGAGCGATTCTCACAACTCGACATACCACAGATCCTTGCTACCTTGAACCATCAAATCCCCTCCCAAACATCCCCATTGGCACATTCCTCTTCCCAAACCGGGCAGCACAGTAGCCCGACCAGCGAAAGGCATAAAGAACATTTACTAGTGGGCGCATTGCTGGGTACGGGTGCCGGAAGTATAGTGTATGGGACTACGAGATACTTTACGAATTTGAGGTTGCTGGAGAGGGGCCAGTTCAAGCCAGCTTATTTTGGGGTTGCGGGATCTAGTACACTGCTTGCGGGGTTGGCGGGTGCGGTGTATGTTTCTGCGGTTAGGGAGCACAGGCGGAGGAGGGATGATGATTGAGGGGCTTGCTGGGTAATACTGGCGTCGAATGGGAATTGGGATACGGTTATAGGAAGAGTGCTATGATACCCTTGGAGTGTTACGATGGTAAACTTAATGGTGGTATTACATGGAATATCACGAATCTAGCGACATGGTTCGGATCTTCTAACCGAATCGAAGACTGCCTGATACCTTGTAACACTGATGTGCACCTTCACATCCTGACAAAGAGGTAAGCACGCCGAGTCGTAAATATGTTGCGCTCGATTCTAGACTAAACGCAGTTTAGTCTATTGGGAGACATTGACTTGTCCATCTTGTGCTGAGTTCACAATGGATAAGGATAACGGCGTCAAAGCATACCACTTGAGTATCCTCATTATACTCAATCACTTATCTAACAGTACGCTTTATTCTACCTACATGAGAACTTCATCTGTACACTTATCACCACTTTAGTAGTACATTCATTTTGGTTTACATTGATTCATGTCCTACTTCTTCATTACGGTCTTCCGGACTGGTTAATATATTGACAGCATGCAATTCCAAAATTTCGACCGAGATTATATTGCGAATCTCCTCCTCGGTTACTCTTTACCTTTGTACGTTGCACTACTAGCGTCATAGACTTGCGGTTCCCCAAAGCTTCCCCGACTGTGGACCCTAAGATGTCAGCACCATAACATCAGCCCCAAGCGCTACTCCCTAACATCGACCGAACAAGGTAATGTAGAATTAGTTGACTATATACTCATTCGCTCCATTGTCCGAGACTATCGGAACCGTGCTAGCACATACAAACACCGTGCTACCATATATAAACTTCTTTATATGGACGTCAAGCCTTCCTAGTGATTGACTAGCTGGCAGGTCTGGCAGATATTTCTCGGATATCGTTGAAAATAACTTCAACCACGGAGCCCAAAGTTCATCCACACAACTCTTCTTCATCTCCTAATCTCCGTTTCTCATCCACGAAGGTCTTTCTTCCACATACGCCTATCAATCCAAAGTTCCTTTCCTCTATCCGAGTCTCTCCGCCATGCCGCCAACCAATGGCAAACAAAAACCTCTCAAAATCATTATTCTAGGTGGCGGCATAGCGGGCCTCACCACCGCGCTTGCCCTCACGAAGTTCTCCCCTCCCGACCTCACACCAACGATTCACATCTATGAGATCCGTCCTCAACCCGCAACCATCGGTGGCGCGGTAAATCTCACTCCAAACGCGTTGCGATTGCTGAATCATTTGGGAGCATTGCAAGAGATTAGAGTGGCCGGGTATGGGAAAGAGATTAAAGCTGTAGAAGTCTTCGATAATTATGGCGGGAAGTTGGCGGAGAGCAAGTTCACTGGGGAAGAGGGAATGGGCCTGGGTGATCCGCCATTCATGGGATTAAGAATCACACGTGGTGATAGCTTAAAAGGCGTTCTTGCTGCTATCGAGAAACATCCCAACATCGCCTTGACATGCGGAAAGAAGACCATGCAGATTATCGAGGACGATAACAGCGTTACGTTAACCTTCGAAGACGACGAAAAGGTCATAGGAGACCTTCTGATTGGATGCGACGGCATCCACTCTGCCACGCGCTTGAAGCACGTCGAGCCCGACCGAAAAGGCATTTACTCCGGCATTTGCAACGCCTTTGGCTTCGCTCCCCGGCGTACCCTCCCCGACTCTAAAGCCTTCGAACCCGTCCACTTCGAGAGCACAGCAATTAACTTTGCCCGCCGCGGCATGATGCTTACGTCCTTCTTCAACGAAGCCTGCGACTCCGTATACGTAGGCGCACTCATGCAAGTTCCCGAGATCGCATCCCGAGATGGTTGGAAAGCTGCTGGTGCAGACGCGGATAAGATACGTCGGGATATGGTGGACAGATTCGGAGATGGCGCGAGGTCGGAGTTGATTGACCATTTGATCAAAGACGCCCAGGATCTATTCCTCTGGCCCGTGTTCACGCTTTCAAAAGGTGGGAAATGGGCTACCGATCGCGTGATATTGATAGGTGACGCCGCGCACGCTATGCCACCGCAGGGAGAAAGCACGGGGATCGTGTTCGAGGATGCGGTTATCTTTTCGAGGTGTCTTTGTCGGTGGATGGAGAAGTATGGGGAGGGTGAAAGGAAGCCGATTAAAGAGGCTTTTGATGCTTTTGAGAGGTTGAGGAGGGAGAGAATCGATATCGCATTCGAGGAGAGCAAGAGTGTTGTTAAAGCTGTTAGCGATGCGGGATGGCTTGGACATAGAATCAAGACGTTTGTTATTCCCTGGTATCTTTGGTGGACAAGGGGGTACAGGGAGAGGCATTTTATGGAGGATGTTACCAATAGTGAGTTGGGGTATTAAATTGGTGTTAAAAAGGTAGTTCCCAGTACAGCGAATATGTCCAATCATTTTCTAAAATTGAAAACCATGAATGTCAAGGCTTTGTGATGTCTTTTTTGTATGGGACTCTCGGCTCTAACCTCACAGCCTCCGCATGCAACTCACCACCTACTTTAGAAATCACAAGATTTTGCAAAGTAACCGAAGAGACGTACAGATCGACAAGCATCCATACAAGAAAGCAAGACCCCAAGATATAATGATGAGTAAGATGGAACCCGGAGTTTCTGATTGGTTGAAAGCGAGCACTCGGAGAAACTGTTAACTTTGTTCCGAGAGCTTTCTCCGTCACGTCCACACTTCCCATCTTTCTCGCCTGCCCCATGAATCCCAACGCCGCCCACACCCCTTCTCAGCAATAAAATCGAGTTCAAACAGTTCGGATAGATTCAAAGTGAATTAGTAGTCATTTTCATTCCGTCCTGAACTAATCAATAGTGCTCGCGTTCGTGAATCCAAGTATCATGTTTCAATCCTTAGCCTTCTACGACGTCTGTGTGATTTCCTTTCGTCTGAATCAAGATCCTAATTTCATTATCCATTTCATACACTTAGTGGTCTTGGCCTTGTGAACGACCAGTCACTAGATGGGGAAGGAAGTACTCTCCCGCAAGTGCGAACCAAGTCGCTTTCCTCACTTGCTTGAATCCACTCATGCGAGAATTTCTGTTGACCAAAATGGGAACAAACTAGAGAGAACACATATTTCGAGTGATTGAATAGTGCGAGGGTGTCAAATATGTCTGTCTCACCACATAGCAGAGTAAGTTCTGTTCGTTGTTTCTCCTCAAGCACCAACCAGTATGGCCAACAGTGCGGACAGACATCAGACGTGTCTTACATATAAAAAATGGCATCATAAACGAAGAGGTTCGACGAAGGACAAAGATGAATACGGGAAAGATGACGAGGTTGATATAGGAGAAAGATGAATGATGCGAGAATAATATAGAAAAAAGAAACAGTCTTCAAGGGAATCGAACCTTGGACCAAAAAAAAGTACCCAAGCCGTCCCCGCCACCCAGTACCACCGAATCCAATTCGTAGTGACTGACCTACCAGCCTATGGTACTGAGCTACAGACACTCGGTCTCCTCATCTCACCAGACACCTACGCCCGTTGTGACTGACCTACCAGCCTATGAGACTCAGAAGTTGAGTGCGGACCACTTGGCCAATCCGACTTGGGTGAGAGGAATGCACAAATAAAAGAAATATATAGGTAAGATAATAACATTAGCCATTACGTGTGACTCTCGCTCCCTCACCTTATCACGTCACATCAAACTCTGTCACGCCATGAACTATAACACGCTAACCCATTCCAGAGGATTCTCAGCGTTTCACTCTCTTGCTCTGCCCCGCTTTCGAATTGCTCTATGACATATCTTTGACCTACAGCTACCAATACCTCCGAAAGGTTTTTCCGGTCCTCTCGCTACATTTTGTTTTGACTCACGCGTTCCAGACCGCCTTCAAAGCGCCTCGAAACTTTCATCACCTCCAAACTGTACCCTCACCATGGCTGCCGAAGCTGAAACAGCAATGATTGCCCCAGACAGCAACTCCGATGATGCTATCTACGACGAAGAACTCCTTGGCAATGTTGCGCGAGCTCTGAAAAGCCGATTTCTCGATAGTACTTTCATCAACAGCTACAACAAACCAAACCGCAAACGCAAGACTAAGTCTGCCGTGTCCACCACAGAGCGAAGGTACGATCCTCTTGAATGCTCTGCTGTTGCTTATTCTTCATCAAACTAATAGTTCATAGGCAGCGGAGGTTCGAGCGAGCCGACAAGGATGGGCGGGATGTATACATTCAGGCAGGCGGTGCCAGGTGGAATATCCACAAAATCAAATGCACTGCGTTCTCACTCTGGTTTCGCAACCAACTTGCGCTATCACAGGTGAGCATTCCTTGTCGACTATGCTATCATGTAGTACGTTAGCTGATATGAACATAGTCAACAACCCTGCCAGTCACAATCACAATCCCGGACCGATTCCACCCGGTGCTGATCGACCTCCTTTATACCTATTGGTATTTTGCAGACTATTCTGCCTTATCCCCGCCTTCTCTACGCTGGGCGGAGCGTCTCGAGTCCTTGAACTCCCAACATGTTACACTCGACAGGGAACCTATGCTTGTTCATTTCATGATGTACGGTTTGGCGGAATGGTTGGTTGACCCCACACTGAAGGAGTTGGCCGTGTCGAAGATGCAAACTCGGCTATTGGAGGGAGTTACCAGCTCGGATCTTTGGATGTACCTTGTGGATGTCTATGAAAGCAAGAAACCGCCCTTTGTCGACCAGGACAAAAGTGTGCGGAACCTTTTGTTGACCACCGCAGTTCTCTATGAGGAAAAATGGATAGAGGAGAAGGATATTGCATTCTGGCAATTGTGCAGGGATTGCACTTACATACAATTCTTCTGGGACTTAGGCATGGCACGTAGAGAGTATAATGAGGGTATCCGGGCTGGCGTCATTTTGTACAGTCCACCTAAGGTTGATGATTAGGATGAAGATCTGGCTAGGAGCCCCCTCACTACTGGAATCAGGCGAATTGGAGAGTAATAGGTTGTGTAGATCATCTCTCTGTAGTAAATTAGACTTTGTCTCTTCTGCCTTGTGCTTCTACCCGCCTGGCTGGGAACTGGCTTTCCATCGGTGTACCGAGCTCGAATGTGATCCGCACCCAAGATCATATGACATATCGCAGATACTGCCTATGCTCTGAATCTAGATATTAAGTACCTTAATTCTATAGTTATAAGGAAAAGGATTCTCTATTTCCTTTCTCCTCTAATCTAAGACTACTTAAAAGGGAATATTACTTCTACCTACAGTGATAGAAACAATGTTTAGCTGCTGGTACCGAGCCTAAACGTTATCCGTCTCAAGGGTGCTTATGACTTTCAATGCATAATGATGAATACACTTCATTTATAATCTTTAAGCCTAATTGTATGTTAGCAGGTAAACAATCTTTATTATTACTTTTGGATATATACTAATAGTAAGGTTACTACTGTATGCTTAAGCCACTTGGGCTTTGGGAAAAGGATCAAATAGCTTTCTCAACCCTAAGAGGATGTACCTTATTTAAAATAGGCTGAATCTAATATGAGAGAGGTAAGAAATATGCTATGTAAATAGGTAAGGGAGATGCCTTAATAGTAAGGTTGCTGCTGTGTGCTTAAGCCACTTAATCTGTGGGAGAAGCATTAATTGGATTTCTCCTCTGTAAGAGCACGCACTGTATCTTATCTAGGCTAAACCCAAGTTAATGGGATGAGGAAATATGTTTAAAAGGATAATTAAGGGACGCATATTAGTAGTAAGGTTGCCACTGTGTACTAAAGCTATTTGGACTTTGGGAAAAGGCTGAAGTGGAGTTCCCCACTGTAAGGACATCCGCTTTATGTTAGCTAGTATAGAGCTGCATTGAGGGGGTGAGGAAATATATATATTATAACTGCCTGATTATTGGCACTCAGTACCCAATGGCAACAGGGTTAGCTGTCGAGTTAGTATCATTGCTGTAGCAGATTGTTTAGAGCATCCCATTTGGAAACGTAGGGGCAATTAACCTTTAGCCTATTGTTTGGCCCACTGGATTTGCACTGACTTCCCAATCAGATGAATTAGTTAGATCTACGGCGGTGAACCATGCGGACAAGCCGACCGCTGGAAACATATCGATTAGTGAGGCTCTGTTTTACCACAAGTCTGCGGATTGGACGTGCAATATACGGATTACCTGTAGGAAGAAACGATATTCTATACTCCGGTTCAGAAGTACTACGGGAACATGGTGATTGACGATGCCAGATGCTGAATTCACTTGCCTTGAGGGAACCACAGGCATTATGTTTCTAATAATATTCGATTCTGTAGACGCCATCCATATGCAACTCGCCAGCAAAGCCTTCCCAACCTTGCTGCGAAGCGGGCCTCCAACAAGTTCCACGTTCCAGACTTCCGAATGAAAACCCCCAGTACATGCTCACAACCCAATATGCTTGAGCGAATTGGATGAAAATGAAGGATGGTGTAGAGAATAGACTAGGTCATATCGGAAGGACAAGACATCTTTAATCCCAAGGTACGATATGAACGTAGCGCAAGTACATTTGAAGACGAGGTTACCATTTGGAGCATTGAGATGACCTCGAGGGAAAACATGAATAGATGGCGGTGAATATTGATGGAGGGTCCGCATGGAAACGCGGAGAGATAAACAATTGCTTCAGAACGAGATGAAAAACAGACTAGGAGTCGTGATGGACCGTATGCCACCTGTTCATCATAATTGAGGAGGAGAGGCAGTCTGTTGTGAATTGAGGCGGAGGAGGTTTCTCATGCGCTTAGCCAGATTCAGAAAGTGCGGTTTCCAGCTGACACGTGATTGGAGCATGTATACCTGGGTAATTGAAACTTCAACACTCCGCTTGCTTTGGCTAAAGCTTTATCGACACTAACTGTGAATAACTTTGTGCGAAAGATTAACTCAATACAGAATGTAAATCAGTTGCTAGGGCGCGCCAAGCCGATAACCGCAAGCGGTGAACATATTCTCGTTTCTGCCAAACTCAAGTACTTCCAAGGTCCAGCATCCGTGAATAGCCGTATCGTAACACTTTGTCAAACTCCTATCTTGTCACTATAGGGTAAGAGAAACGCGATATGGGGTAATAGATACTACGGACCCCTCTATCTCCTCTATCTAGCTTCTATCTATAAAAGACGACGGGTCTTGCTCCTCAACTGCTTTTTCATTTCGTTCCAATTCAACTCATCTACATAACCCCGAGTTGTTGTTTGGTCAAACATCAACATGACTGTCAATGAGAAAACCTTTGCATCTCCCCAGGAGCGTAAACAGCCATGGATTGAGACTCCACTCAAGGAGTCTCGTGAACTCTCACGAGCGGCGGGATGGTACGGAACTCTCTCTATCTTCCATTCCCTATACCAGATTAGGGAATTCTAAATCGTAGAAGCAGAGTCTTCCTGAAACTCGAGAACCTTCAGCCATCTGGTTCCTTCAAGTCCCGGTAGGCAATCTTCTAGCTGCCATTTCAAACCACCTTCGAAGTCCAGATTCTAACATCCAATACAGAGGCATTGGAAACTACATCCTCGCCCGCCTTGCGGAACTCGAATCCACCAACAATGCCACTAAGCCGCATATCTTCTCTTCCAGCGGCGGGAATGCCGGCCTAGCAGCCGTCTACGCCTCATGCTCGCTTGGCCTCCCATGCACAGTCGTTGTGCCCCTCTCTACTAAACCTCTTATGATCTCCAAGTTGCAAGCCGCAGGAGCGCACGAAGTGATTCAGCATGGACCAACGTGGAAGGATGCAGACACCTATCTACGAGAAGAAGTCATTCCCAAGGTAAGCCCACTTCATGCTCAATCACCGAACGAAGGAAAGAAATGGGTTTGATTGATGTATGTTCAGGCCGGCAAACAAGGCATCTACGCACCCCCCTTCGACCACCCCGACATATGGACCGGCAACTCCACCCTAATCCACGAACTCTCCACCCAACTGTCCACCGCACCCACAGTCCTAATCTGCAGCGTGGGCGGCGGCGGTCTCTTCAACGGCATATGCCAAGGTCTCGACGCCCACTCCTGGACCTCCTCTACTACCGTCCTAGCAATGGAGACCGCCGGCGCCGAATCTCTAGCCACATCCGTAGAAGCCGGTGAATTGGTCACGTTGCCGGGAATCACGTCTCAAGCGACCAGTCTAGGTGCTACGAGGGTGACGAAGCAGAGTCTGGAGTATGCCCAGCGGGCCAATGTGAAGTGTGTTGTTCTGCCTGATGCCGAGGCTGCGATGGGGTGTTGGCGGTTGGCGGATGATGAGAGGTTTATGGTTGAGATGGCTTGTGGGGTCAATGTTGCTTTGTGCTATGATGGGAGATTGGAGAAGGCGTTGGGAAGGAAGGTACAGCCTGATGATAGGGTCGTAATCGTGCTTTGTGGGGGCAACAACGTCACGGTTGAGATGTTGATGGAGTGGAGGAAGGAGTTCGGGTGGGTGGAGAACGGATTGAAGGCGAATGGGAATGTGCAGGTGCCTAGTACTCTGAGTGCGCCCAATGGGAATGGCAAGGTTTGAGTTAATCAAGAATGAGGATGGCTTGGCGATTATACACATAGAATTAGAGTAACTGGATGATTTTTGGAATCTTTTCCTTTGGCATTTCCCATGCTCTAGGATCTGAAGTGGTCAAGATCTTCTGTACAAGCCGCAATGAACGCCTCGTACAGAAATCGCTAGCCGGGTATCACTATTTCGATAACAAGGATAATGAAAAAGCTCAGGCAACCACCGAGGGATGATCCAACAACGACTTCCGATAGTTCCAGTAATGAGCCCGAATCGGGTCATACTTATTCGCCAGAAGATCCAATGCCTGAGCGGCCTCCTCTTTCTTGCTTTCCTCGGCCGCATAAATCTCAGCGAGCACATCGAGAGCGTGACTCGAGTGAATGTCGTCAGGTTTCTCCAACGAAGCAAACTCCAACGCGAAGTCCTTTAGTGTCGACACGGGAAGTTTCGCAGTTCGGATGATGCCGCGAATATAGTTCCAGGGACTTTGGTTCTGCGGTGCCATGTAGATGGCCGCTTTTGCGTAACTAGTTGACTGTCAGCAATTCTCTTCCACAAAAATGTCTCGAGTCACATACTCCATCTCCCTCTTCAATATTTTCTCATCCTCAGTATTTCTCCTTTCTTTGTTTCCAAACACCAAGAACCACCGATGATTCCACGCCGAGTTATTCCTGATATCCTCCTTCAACATCTGCTCCACGTTCTCCAGCTCCCCTTTATCCCATAGCCCGAACCTCTGCACCAGCCACTGGCGATAGCTCCACACATGGTAGTTTTTCGAGTCGGCTTCGAACATTTGGGAGTTAAAGTCTTGCTCGCCATCGGCAGAACCAAGCTTGTCGACTATGGTTTGGCGATGGTGCCAGATTTGGTAGTTCTTTTGGTGCTTGAGCGCTGTGGGGTTTAGCCAGGCGATTTCGGCACGTAGGTCAGAGTTCAGGGCGAAGAGAAGCTTGGCACGGTAGAGCCTGTTGGAAAAAGAAATCAGTTGTCTTGTATTCTGAGCGCAGTAGAGTACCTAGCAGGCCTCATTTGGTGCGATGCGGCGAAGTGCAGGGAAACAAAGGAACAACCCACCAAACGGTGTAATGAGCAGGATTCATCCCAATAATATGCTCCGTGAGCCCCAAGGCTCTCTCGCTCATCTCGTTCTTTGCCATTACAGCTCGGAGATACGACATAGCTTCACTGTACTCTTCCGAATAGGCGATTTGAGCAAGAGGGTGGGGCCCGCCTTCATCTTGCGGAATGGGCTCGACGTCCTCCCAGGCTGGGTCTTCGCTATAGTTGGTCATGGTTGGCGCAAAGTCTTGAGATTTTCAAAGGATTGTGAAGTTGATCGAGAGGTGGTTGGTGGGGAAGCTTGATGCGAGGGAATTGGTGGGGTTGAGGTTGGAGCTCCACAAGCGAGCAGTCAAGCGTTGGAGACAGGAGAACAATGATAACATCGTCCACAAAGAACATTGGAAGTCAACATTGCTCGAGTATTGAAGACTCATGATAGGTATTACGTGATAGGATTCGTGTACTCAAGCAGGGAAATGTAGGGTTCAGGACTTTAGATTCATCATTCGATCCCGACCTAGAACACCTCCTGCAGGCTAATTCTTTAAGTGTAGACGTTCATATTATACGGCTTCCCAAAAGCCAATTTTTCCTTTATTGTGATTCTATACCACCATCCTAACCTTCAACTTGTCATCCTTGACAACCTCCTCCTTCTTTGCCTCCAACTCCTCGACATCCCAAGTGCAACTAACATATCTCCCCGCAAGCCACGTCCTAGCACCCTTTGTAAGCCAAACGACGAATCCGCCGCACAAATCCGGAGTATCGGTGCAGACTAGAGAATCTCATCAGCTTACGGTTCTCTTGCATGTCCTTATTCAATTCATTGTGGAAGCGAGGAAGGGACTGAAACTCACATTGCAGCAAATGCTGCGGTCCACTCTTTATCAATTCCGTTCAAACACCTCCAGGATGCACCGCAACAGCGTTGACACCTTGAGCGCCGTACTCGGTATCCACGAACTCAGTAAGGCGAAGAGTGGCGAGTTTGGCAGCTTGGTAACTCGCTGCCCCAGGGAAGATCATATGCGCACCAATGCGCACCAATGCTCACCATATTAATCACATCCACTGTCGTACCCTTCGACTTGGCGGTCTCGACCATGGGCGGCAGGAAAGCATGTAGCATCAAGTATGGTCCTTTAACGTTGACCTCCCATGTCTTCCACCAAGCCTGAGGCTCCGTTTCCGTGAGAGGGACCCAAGGATCTCCGGTTCTGGCATTATTGACCAAAACATCCAACTTCCTTACACTCTTCTCGACCTCTTCAGCTACTTTCTTGACTCCCTCCTCGTCCGTGACATCGACTACGTGCTTAATAACCTTGACGTCTCCACTGAGAGATTTGATATCGGCTTCTACTGCGTCGAGCTCGCGAGCCGTGCGGAAGCAGATGATCACGGTACTAACGGACGCTTCAGCGTCACGGAGGGCGATGCTGCGGCCAATACCGCGGCCAGCACCCGTAATGAGGACAACTTTGTCAGGCTGAGAGAGCGAGGGATTGGTGGCTGGGTTTGTAGAAGCATAGATGTCGTTGTGGAGAGTGGGAGTGAAGGCGTAGCCTGTAGACTCAGGCACAGGGGAAGCCATTGTAACTGAGATCAGGCTGAAGCTTAAGGATTACTTGAATTGGAAGAAAAGACGTTGTAACGTAGAAGAAATTTGGAAGAAAATGAGGTAAATAGTTGTGAGGAAGAAGAATCCTTCGAGTTGCGGATGAGATAATCGAAACCGGCTTCAGGTCAATTCTTCTTAGCTTTACTCGATTCATTGAGGCACAGCCGTCCCAATTCGAGCCGTACATTTTGAATGCCGCAAATAAATCATTTAAGTCCGCTCCGGCGGAGCTGTTTGGGGATTACTGACTGCACCGCGGAGCTGGCAAATCCCCCGACTGCCAAGCAATATCATATAATCAGGCGGGTGAACCTTCAGCCTCACTAAACAGACTTGAACGCGTTCGTTCCCCATGAGTACTTGGGGACTAGAGAAATGCCTAGTAGCAGTGAAAAATAAAAAAAAGTGTATTAAGAATGGGCCGACCAGCGCAATATCGAAACACCTACTTCTGGGCACTGATTTTACTTACCTTCGTAAAGCTGTCTCCTCACTGACGAGTTTTCAGCCCGTATTCCGTCCACTTTTTGCTGTTTCATTATATGATGTCTTGGGATTGGTAGTGAGCATTGTCAAACATGGATATACGACATAGGTCCACTATTGTTGAGTCGACAATGAGAGCGAGTGTGCGGAGGTGAGCGTTAAGTATAAGGATTCCTCGTCCAACCACTTGGATGGTCAATTTCTTAGATACGAAGACATTAGCTTGTGCCTGGCAGAACCTATGATCATCCATGCCCTTACTGTGCTCAACCACTCCAGGTGGTTTTGCTCCCTCACATTCCTCGAAAATGCGCGAGTCTCTTTCTAAGCAGTTGTTCCTAGGTATATAACGCATGGTTGAGCTTTACCAAACTCCTCTTCCTAGATATATACAGCCACAAATTCATGTATATCTATTTTTTGACCCGTGGTCAACAATCACATCCTGTCCTCCTCAGCTTTCCGCTTCTCAATTAACCGCATCGCTTTTTGCCGTCGCTCGTCTCGCAACGAAACAAACACCTATTCTCTTGTTAGAAGATTCGGAGGGTTTTTGGAACACACTCTAGCGTACCCAGAACCAGAATGCCATCTCAATAAATCCCCATGTGAATACGAGGCTGTTCTTCAGGTTGTCTCCCACATTGTATTTGTATGCCCCACTCTGGCGACCAAACAAGCCAGCCTCCTTGAACATATATGTATATGCAGTTATGGAGAAAAGGAAGACTAGTCGGACAGGAGTCTGCGTGCCCCAGTAAATGTCGGCGATCTCTTCTGGTAAGGAAACGGCGGTAAGGTCTGAAATCCCGAAAAAGGCCAGGATCACGGCTAGGAAAGCAGTTGCTTCAGAGGGCTTGTTGAAATCTAGGGGTGTAGGCTTGCAAATGTTAGTGTGAGCATGAATTGCGGTGCAAAGCCATACCAGGTGCATCGACTCTCCCAGCATGAAAACAACATTTTGGTCTGCAATTGTTCGGGGTGCCGTGAGGAAAAAGTAGGCTAGAGTAATGTGGAAGAGGGCCAGGCCTCTGATGATCGTGGAGGTGGAAACTATTGCCATGTTCACACTGAGTGTCCAGATGCTTGAGTCGAGGTACAAGAGAAGCTGTGTTTACTTTCACTTCGGAGGTCTCCAAGCCTCCGAGATCGACGTGCCAAGACCGCTTTCTAATCAACAACATCATTCGGACTTCAACCTCGTCTCACTCCTCTTGATTTTCATGATTCACTGTGAATTTAAAAAACTATTATGGATAAAACAATATACTCCGATATAGATGAAGAGCACCCGAAGAAGTCTTCTCCTCTTTCACTTGACCAACATCATCACTCACCCAGACCCACTGCCTTTATCAGTCCTATCCGCTCTATCGCCCTAATTGTAATCCTGTTCTTGCTCGTATCCTGGAATATTTCCTTCGCTAAGCTGTCTAATGGATTTCGGAATCTATATCCCAGTTCTCGTCACATGAGCATTGAGCAAAGAGTTGACAAGATACTATCAGAGAACCCCCTGATTGGTTAGTTTTACGCTATGTACCCTGTATTCGTCTAATATGTCACCTATAGATGGTCATGATGACCTGATGATATTCATTAGATCGTCTTACAAGAACCATATCTATGACCCCACATTTGTGAAAAAATTTGAAGATGGTGGCCTCGAGCAGCATGTTGATATTCCACGACTCGACAAAGGCAAAGTTGGAGGAGCGTTCTGGAGTGCATTCATGCCTTGTCCCAAGAACGGTTCTGACTTCTCAAACGAGAATTATGCTCCGCGTAAGTTCAATTTCGGTCTCTTGTCGAGTGTTCGAAACTATGTCCTAAGTTTATGACCTTGGGAATACTCGACAAATGACCTCGGCGAGAAGGGAGGACTGGCACGAGTTTTCAACACATACTAAGATGTCTAAGAATAGTTGTCAGAGCAACTCTTGATCAGCTCGATCTATTTAAGCGTCTAGGCCAACGTTATCCAAAGTACTTCTCTCCCCCACTAAACAGCGCAGAAGCCCTGCAAGCCTTTGAAAACGGCCGTCTCATCTCTCCCGCAGCAATTGAGGGACTTCATCAGATTGGTAATTCCATTTCTACATTACGACTGTACCACGAACTTGGCGTTCGATACGCGACCCTGACGTGGAATTGCCACAATAAGTATGCGGACGCTGCACTGGAATCTGGTCCGAACTGGCAGCCTATTGTAGCTAAGCCGCATTGGCATGGCCTCAGCCCAGCGGGGCGCGATCTCGTGAAGGAAATGAATCGCATGGGCATGCTTGTCGATCTAGCACATGTCAGCAAAGAAACAATGAAAGATGTGCTTGTTGGGAATGGGAAAGATGGATGGAATGGGAGTTTGGCGCCGCCTATTTTCAGCCACAGCTCTGCATATGCTATATGTCCTCATCCCCGTAACGTACCGGATGACATACTTGAGCTAGTCAAGCAGCGCAGGTCAATTGTCATGGTCAACTTCAGCCCAGGGTTTGTCTCCTGTATTCCGAGTAACTCTTCTTCGGGACTACCGGACCTATACAAACCGAATGTAACACTCAGTCAAGTCGTTCGCCACATCATGCATATTGGCGAACTTATCGGCTACGACCATGTCGGCCTCGGTACTGATTACGATGGCATCGACTCAACACCCAAAGGCCTGGAGGATGTGTCGAAATTTCCAGACCTAATATCAGAGTTGCTAAAGCAAGGTGTCAGCGATGATGATGCTGGAAAGATCGTGGGTCGGAATTTGCTGCGAGTCTGGGAAGAAGCCGATGCTGTTGCGGCGAAATTGCAGAAGGACACACTGCCATTGGAGGATGACTTGGAAAATCCTTGGTTGTGATCCTACATTTTTGGGGGTTAGGAAATGTTAAGGTCATAGTTGCGCGACCTTCCGTCACGATGCGCTGTACTCAAGCACGTATTTTGTCTCGCTACCACCAATCTTTCCATCAGCACTATATAAGTTCGCATTTGCTAACTACCATCTCTCGAGCTTGCTCGTACAATACCCACACTTCTCACTCCCCAGGTCCTCTCCACACTAACGATTTTCCAACACACCCTGATTTCGCCCCTCCCCAAAAAGATATGGCTCCTAACTCGCAGAATGCACAGCGTCTGGGAAATGTCCGCACGCAGATCAACCAGGAGCAGCAAACCATGCCTCAAAATGACAACGAAACTCTCCGCAAGCAACTCGCAGAGGCCCAAACTCAGAATGATCTCCTTAATTTAGAGTTCAAAGACGTAGAGCTGCTCAAGGGAAATCTCGCGCTCTATGAACAACTTACTGGGATGCTCAACGAGCAACTGGAACTGGGAAAGCAGAAAGTTGATGTCGTTCGACGACAACTCATGGCGGCTCGGGAGGAAGCCGAGGCCACTGATCAGTCGAACAGGGCTCTCAGCACCTTGCTCATCCAAGCGCGAGACGAAGTAGCGAATATGACACAGGAGAAGGATCGTTTTACACGTGAACTTGCCCACGCGGAGGACGTGAAAGCTCATCTCAGCACCCAGCTCGACCAAGAGAAGGATGAGAAGCATCGCGTTAGCGCTCAGCTTCTCGAAGTGAAAGACGAGAACGAGCGCAAGAGCGCACATCTTGTTTGGATTAACAATGAGGGAAACGAGTTGATCCACCGGGCTAAGACTGAGATGAACGATCTCATCGACCAGCTTAACATCGCCAAAACTGAGAACAACGATCTCATCCGCCAGCTCAACATCGCGAAGGCTGATAAGCGTCGCACCAACGCCCACACTGTCGAGAATGACATTGTCATCTGTCGCACGCCGGTAGTGAAAGTGGTGCACAAGTCGGATCGGCATAGTCATGTGGAAAGCTGTGTTGACATGAGTGGTACCGAGAAGAAGCAGATATTTTTGGACCTATTCCAAAAGAACCTCCAGGCTGAAAAAGAGAGGTGAGATTGCTAGGAGCGCTACCACCACATCAGCGACGACGACCTCGCCCGTCTCTAAGATGAGGCCCTCGAAAACAAGGCGCGAACACAGAGGACTGGAGTACTCGCAAATATATAACGCATCTTCTCCACGAATGGTTATGTTATTTGGTGTTGGGGCGGTCACTGTCATGGATATATTGCTTTCGCCGGATCTTTCAATGTCTGGGTTTTATGTCTGACTTTAAGGCGTTGATGGTGTGGTACCGGCCAGGGATCTTCCTTTTCGCATTTCTCAATAACATCAACTTGCTGTATCTGGCATACACCGCAAGCGCCCTTTGGGATTTCGACAGCGGGCTCATATAATGCATTCCTCGAGATGTTGGAGTGCTTCTCCATTACTTACGGAGTTATATACTGGGTATACAGTTAGGTGCTTCCACACAAATTTCTATTGACCCAAGATCTCCTTAATTGCACATAAATACTATTTAGGCCATTTAAAATGTGAGTAGAAAGTCCATGCGTGTTTTCCTCCAGGCAACGTTTATGTCTAAACCTCACCACAAACAATTCCTCGGCCTCACTCTTCTCTTCGCACGCAAAGTATTGTGCAACAGACCATGCTTCCACGTCTACCAACTGACCTAGTTGATACCATCCTTTCCCTTCTCGTCGACTCGGACGATGTTGATCCGACGTACCAATGGACGGTCCTGCGTCACGTAAGCAGCTACCAGAAACGGCGCATCGAAGAGCACTTTCACCACTTCTGGCTTCCGAATTTAGTCATCACGTTTATCTCGAAATGTGGGTTTATGCGGATTTCAGATTCGCTGTTACCGAGCTCGAGCCCACGGACAAGAAGCAAGATGACCAGCAGGAGAGGGCTCGTTTCCAGGTGGCGGGTCCAAAGGATGATGAAGATCACCTCCTCAGTCAGGACTCTGACGCCCGGCGTTGTTTTGAGCTGCTCTGGAAGAAGCAGGCTTTGACGCGATACAATGGATATGTGAGACTCGGCGAACGCTTTCTCAATCTTGGATTCAGCGGCGGTCGTATCTTCAATAATACTAAGCTGGCTGAATTGAAAGTCAGTGAAGATGCGGAGCACGTCTGGATTGACTGGAAGGGTGTAACGAATCGCTTGCTCCGCGAAGAGAAGATGATGCGAGATATTACAGGAGGTCTTATAGAATGGAAGACCACAACCTTGAAGAGCAAGAACGCGTGGCCAGAGTCTCCAAGATCTCAACGTCTATTATTACTTGAGTATATTACCACCGATGTCTCGATGCGTCGCCGCCTCATTGTCAAAGAGCATCTTCGCCGCAAAGCTGAGCAGCAGCATCTATCTCGCACTCTATCGCCTCTCAAAGATACTTCCAGCATCGATTACACCAATCCGCTAGTTCCCCTATCCACGTCTAACATCAACGCCTCAAACCGCGAGAAATATCCACCAGATATCCTCACCGTGGTGCAATGGGAGGAAAGCCCTTTGCTTCTACTTCCAGACTGGAAAGGTCTGGGGGCATGGGATCTGGCGGAGCTGGAAGCGGAACAATCCGGTTAGCATCGTTGTAGGGTGGAAAACAAGATGGGAGATGAGGAGTTTGGGAAGCGCGTGGTAGAGGGCCGGATGAGTGGCGGAGTGGAGAAATGGATGAGCGTGAGGCAGAGGGAAAGGACAGTTATGCGGAACCTGAAAATGAGACAGAGGTATTGTCCACTGAATTAGGGGTTTCGGCGAGCTGGGTGGGAAGGGAATAGAGTATGAAAAGCACTGGAGTACTTCTCCTCTGGAAAGGTAGTCGAAGGAGGCTAGTTAGGACTCGATCAGATAACAGTCCATTCAAATTAATGGTTGACATTTTTTTTGGCATGGCAGTTCTGTTCTTGAAAACATGGACAAATATCATCACTGGTAGAAGTTATTCGTGAAAGGAAATTGATCACATTCGAAGTTTAATATGATGCATCCTCTAGAGAGTACCGTCTCTCAATGTAAGTAAGGTTCATCCGTGTAGTATGAGAACCCTCTTCAATACCATAAGCACCCATAGTTGTGTAACCGCAACCCATAGCCACCATAAACTTGATTAATCCAACACATCCTGGAGATTCTCATGATCTACAATGAAGTCAGCACTTGTCTGGATTTAGAAGAGAAGGAGCGTAATGACAAAGGTCCCCGGGACAACTCACGTGTGAAGTATCAATCAAGGCTACCTTGACGCAGCTTACTCTTCGCCTTCGGCCTTCTTGCGGGCACAGACACCGGTTCCATCGAAGCCACGGGCACATTCGCAGCAGGGGCAGCACTCATCACTAGCAAAGCAGAAACCTAAAGGGAGAGACAACGTTAGCTGTACATCACTCACTCAAGCGTAGTAAGGAAACTTACTGCCTTGGCTCTGGCAGCGCTTCTCGATGATGGAGCCACCGTTGCGGGCACGCGAGATTGGTTGCTGTAAAGCTCTTGTTAGCCATTATCATTGAAAAGTGCGTGCATGAGCGGGGGAGGAATGGACTTACAGCTTCGCGCTTCTCGACGATAGGAGCAACCACGACAGGGACGATTGGTTCCTGTAAAGCGCGCGTTAGAAGTTGTCATGGGATATTGTGAGTAAGTCAATGAGTGAACTTACCGGTTCACGCTTCTCTTCGTCTTCAGCCTTCTTGCGGGCACAGACACCGGTTCCGTCGAAGCCACGGGCACACTCGCAGCAGGGGCAGCACTCATCACTGGCAAAGCAGAAGCCTGAAGGTAGAAACAATGTTAGCCGTACATCACTCGCCTAAATGAAGTGAAGGAACTTACTGCCTTGGCTCTGGCAGCTGACGGAGCCGTCATCGCGGGCGGAGAGGCCATTCTACGAAGTTGCTGTTAGTGATTGCTGTTGCATGTAGTGAGTGAGGGAGAAATGCACTTACGGCGTTGCGAGACTCAAAGTCAGCGCCAGCAGCGATGAAGGTGGCCATGGCCAGAGTGACAAAGGTGAAGATGGACTTCATGTTGAAGGGTTGAGTTGTTGAAAGTTGATTTGAAGAAAGTTGTTGGTGTAGCAGAGGGAGACTGTGTTGAAGGGTCGAAGTTGAGGTTGTGGGTGGAGAGGAAAAAATGAAAGTGGACGAGAGGAAGAGGAGGTATTTATGGGAGGGGGAGTGAGTCTGTTAGCGTGTTGTGGTTCGGGACTTTCCGTAAGGTGGAGGTGATAGTGAATGAGTTGGAGAGTGTTCGGAGAGCCGGCGCCGCATTCAGATTTGATTCAGGAAGGTGGAGTAGGTCACGCTTAGGCCCGTACCGCTGGAGCTCACTAAGAATCCACGGAGATCCTAGGATAAAGACGGTGAGGAGATGTTGTATCGCCGATGCCGGCTTTGCAGTCCAAACACGTGTCTACAGATGGGGAGAGAACAGGAAATGAACCTACCAAATTTCAATTAAGAAAGAGATTGAACGTGCAATCATTGTACCCAGTTCAGACAAAGGCACTCACTTGAAACTCGCCACATGGATCCCGACGAGCGTCTACTGTTAGCGGTATATTCGATTTCGAAGCCACCGGGGCCACAGGTCAATCAGTACACGCAGCAGTTTTCACAGCCTTACAGAAACGAGCCGCCGTTGGTCTTCCCTTCATTCAAACCCAGATGACTCGGCAATATTGGAAGTGGCCTTAAGAGACCCCAACAAATCCATCACCTCCTCTTGGATCTGGGCTTTCCTGCCATAACGGAAGTACATCTTGGTTCTGGCATATGCAGTAGATGCGGAAGTCCGATTACGGATCAACCTGGTTTTTCTTCTTCTAAGGATATGTAATGATATTGACACTTCTTTGACGCTTGAATGTAATCGATAGGCGCAGAGGCAGGAAGATAGGCATGTCGCCCCATGTTCCCCCAAGTAATAGTCCTGATACAGAAACGGCCAAACGGAGCCAAGGAAATGGATGTGACAATGTTTGCCGCTACCCTAGAATTGGCTTTTGACAAGAACCTGTATCGCTGGAATCAGTGGACATGTTCTAATTGGTAGAGGGTACGTACCATAGCCACTGCCCCTACCCAGTCCTCTCCGTTCGATGTCCTCATCAAGTAAAAGTGCAAGCATGGGAGCACTTTACGGTTAGTGTTGCAATCCGGAATGCCGCAACCATGAAGACAGCTGTGAAGCTACCAGGGAACTATTAGATATAAGGATGTCATGTAGTTATTGTAATGACTGAGTATATTCAAAAAAAAAAACGAATGGTCCATATACCCGTTCACCGAAAGAGAACAAAAGCGGCAACATCCCCATCTCACTAAACCCACTCACTCAGGGTTCAGTTCAACAGTCTTATGCTCATCCTGCCACCAGTGTTTGATATGCTGAATCACGTGTACTTTCACCTGCTTAGGACACAACCACGCGAAGAGCGCGATAATGAGAGTGGGGAGTGCAAGACCGACACCGCAGCCTAGAGCGATTTTGTCTGAGGAGTTGATTCCAGAGTTGGATGGAGCGGCGGACGATTGAGATAGAAATTGAACAGATGTGGTGCTTGTGGAACTTGTTTGGGCTAATGCAGAGGCCGAGGTCGGCAAAGGCGTGGCGCTTTTGGACGAGACGCCGTACGTTGGAGTGGCGGATGTCGGAATTGCATAAGGCAATGAAGTAGATGCGGCAGAGTTATCAGAGGTTGTGGCTAATATACTACCAGAGGTTCCGATCAAGCCCAAAGCACTTTGCGTTAACGTGGACATAATGTTTGTCGGCACGTCTTTTAATGAGAATAACAAAGACTCCACGTCGCAGCAGCTCCCCGATTTGGCGGCTTTCTGACAGCAAAACTGGGACGTTGACAGGCAGAAGAGGAGAGATTCGTACATGTTGGGTTTGTCTAGATTTTCTTTGTTGGTGTGGGTTCGATAGCGGATGCAAGCCAGATGCCCGTCTGAAGATACAAAACGAGATATCGTAACGGAAGGAGTGGCATCAGGAGCTGCAGAAGATGAGATAGAAGTTGGAAAGAATGGTACACGTACCGAGAGTGCACGAGCTCGCACAGTATGGAGAGTTCCAACTTTGGTCCGTACAAGCACCGCGATAAATATATGGTCCGTGATCCGGTGTTGATGGGAACCAGCATAGGCCGTCGGAGAGATATACATCGTTCTCGGCGGGAATGCAACAAGAGGCAACGCCGTCGGCTGGTATTGAGTCAGGACGAATTACGGTTAGTGTAGCAACATCTCACTTTGCAGTGGGTTGGGAACATATGAAAAGTCCTCGGGACGTGTTCCCTATCAGCCTTGTTAGTTCGGATTTTTGGTAAATTGAGGAACAAGGAAGAGTGACATCGGGATAAAAGCATTGTGCTGTAGTAGGTGCAGCAGAGACATCGAGGTAGATCATAAAGAGGACCAAGATGATGGTCGTCGTCATTCTCGCCATTTTGGAGGGATTTGACACTCTAAATGGTGTTTAGTGGCGTGAAAGAAGATAGTTGAAGGTCCCCTAGGCATGCCTATACGAAGCAAAATAGAGTTAAGAGAGGAAGAGTACAAAGGCTACGGGAAGAGTTGACTAAAAAGGATGCGGAGAGGGTAATAAACAACATGCGCGTATGAGGCGTTGTGGCTTAGCATTAGCAAGCCTCATTCAAAGCCGGCAAACCCCCGCAGAGAAGGCAGAAGTCAATGTGAAGAACAGGTGGAGAGGCATAAGCATGCATGTGACCAACATGCAAATACCCTCTAATTGGTTCGAAGTAAGCGATTACGCAAGACATGCCAGCCAAAGATCATCAGTCGGCTTGGCGAGGCAGACTCTGGGACGAAGTGTGGAGGACGTTGGATCGAAGGATGCCTTCCCATGCCAACATGTACTCGAGCTCTCAGTCATATTCGTACCCAATTGTGCATACCGAGGTTAATGATTCTCGCTTTTGGTGCTGACTTAGGAGACGAAATCGAAACGAACGTTTCACCAATGATAGTCAAAATGTTGATGTCGGTTCAATATAGCGAGTCGTTGACAGTTCAAAATGACACTCCCTTCGAACTCCTGTTGTCCATGGTGTCTAAAAGTCAATACATAAATTACACGCTGTACATATAGTTACTACTGCTTCTTTTGCGCAGTTGGGCCCATCTCCTTGCTGAAGGCAAAATAGGAAACCTGAAGGCTGGAAATAGCCGTGATGCCCACGTAGAGAATAAGGAAAAGCGGTAAGCTTGCAACGAGTCCCATGAATATACCTACGAGACGTTCAGTATGTTTGCGGCAGTCAAATCAACGAGAATGAAACATACCTGGCGAGAAGTACTGGTACCTTTCAAACAAACCGCCTTCGGTCTTTGCATCTCTTGCATGGCTCTGGATATCCCGCTTCAACTCCATGTGCACCGTCTCGGCAAACGGATCATCCATTTGGTATATCTGTTGTGCTTGCAAGGTTGCTTCGGCTTGCTTTTCGGTTTGGGGGGTGGTAGTGTATATGACGGTGTATTTCTCGCGTCCAAGGTTTAAGATAATATCGGACAGGAAAGAATCGTATTCGGCAAGCTTAGAAGCACGGCCGGTAGTGGGCAAGGCGGGAAAATCTATTTCGACGACGCGCGGTGAAGAGTTTGATACATTTGGAATTACTCTCTCTAGGGATATGGTTAGCAATGCTTCTCCAACATAGATATGATAAGCGTACTCGAGCCATCGATTCTAATGTATTGCGCCTGACACTGACGGGCAAGGTGACTGGTAAGGTGATTTGGTGTCAAGCTAGAAGCGACTTCCCCTATTACTTCAGGAACCGTAGCGGCTGTGTGGATATCTTTGTCCTCCCCGCTTATCCATCGGCTCAGATAGGGTGCTGAGCGGCTATCGAGGTAGTCGGCGGACGAAACTCCATTCTGAGTGACAATGAAGTATGTATCGGAGGGGCAAGCATTAAAAGATTGCAATAATCTCTCTTTTAGACCAGTGGAGTGGGCGAGTTCAACATGCAGACTATCGTGGCCGAATGAAGGGATACTGGAAGAAGTAGTCAGCAAGCTATCATGACACAGGCAGACGCAAGCGGCCTACTCGGAGGTGGAGAAGAGCATGAAGGGAGACGTGTCTCGAAAAGCAGATACGGCTGTTATGGAAGCGAGGGCCAATGCCCCAAACAATCGACGGGCCATGGCTGGATGGTGGTGAAGCCGGAGAGTCGATAGGTGAAGCTGGTGGAGATACAGAATTCCAGACAGGCACGTGCCCGCGCCAAGGAGCCTAGCGATGATGACACCCGGTAAGATTGATGACGAAGACGCGCGACGATAATTCTGCAGCAGCAGAGTCACCGCAATCAACCACTCAAGCAGCCACCGCGGAGGGAGTGCAGGCGGCAGCATCTCCCTTCCTGACTCATCCTCCCTCTGAGTCCTTCACCGGGTTTCGGGGCTGTGCTTCGTTTAGCGTCTTCTCAGCATCTACTTCATTGCCCGCCGCCACACTTTCTCCCTCAGAGGCCAAACCATTCCACTCCACCTTTTTTTGCTGTTCAAGAGGCCATTCTTTTTTGGAGCCTCCCCACCCATTCAGGATTGCTTGAGCAATCTCCAGTTTCTTACCCTATCCAGTTCCCCAAATCCACAATTTCGAGCTCATTGCTTTCCGATCCCAGCTTGGTTTCCCGCTATAGCATGTCCGCTACTATATCAGCTCTACCAGGCGACCATCAACCACCAGCAGGCCCTACGAGAGGAAACCAACGGCGGCGACGTCCTCAGCATCGAAACCAGCAGACTGACCAGCCAAGTAACCAGCAGGATGCTGGGCTGCCACAGAGTGAGGCCGGCAGAACAGCTGCCAATGCATCACAAGTTCTAACGAATGGAATCCCCGCACACCAGATCCTATCTGCACCTCCACAATCCACCGAGCCTTCAAGTGCCGATATCTCGGCGGCCGAGAATACAACCGCCCGCCGAGGCCGAAGAGGAAGAGGTGGAGGCTATCGAGGGCAACAGCGAGGCGGTGCTCACACTACCCGCAGGCATGAAGCAAGAGAGGGAGAGAACCAGTCCGGACAGCCGCGTCGCGTTGTTCCAGGCGGAAGACAGTTCGGGGGCGAATTGACTGTTGACAACGAGGACAACGTTTCGATAAACGGCTCTGTGGGGTCAGACCCCCAACCGCGTCTCTCTGCAGGTGCCCCGGAGTTTCGACCTGGCCAACCTCTATTACAGCGGCCACAGAAAGCCAAGAACACACAACTACCCCAGCCGCGGAAGCCGAGGAATCAAAAACCAACCGCTCCGAAATCGTCCGCGCATGATATTGCCACTAGGACACACGAGGACATTGACAACGGACATTACGAATGTGCTATATGTACAGAAGAGGTTCGCCGAAGTGGCAGGGTATGGTCATGCCGGACCTGCTGGACAGTCTTTCATTTGAGCTGCATCAAGAAATGGTCTACTAATGAGGGTTCTGCGGCTGCTCGTCAGCAAGCCCAGGATGGAGAGCTTCCTCCGCCGCGGCAATGGCGATGTCCTGGTTGCAATCTACCAAAAGATGTTCTACCGAAGGTCTTCACTTGCTGGTGCGAAAAGGAGATAGACCCGAAATCATTGGCTGGTCTGCCACCATTTTCATGTGGACAGACTTGTTCAAGGCCACGCGTACTACCCAAGAAATGCCCTCATCCATGTCCAAACATCTGTCACAGCGGTCCCTGTCCGCCGTGTACCCAAATGGGACCAACTCAATCATGCTTCTGCGGCAAGAGATCAATTACACGAAGATGTGTTGATACCGATTACGAAAATGGATGGAGTTGTGGAGACGTCTGCGGAGAATTGATGCCTTGTGGAGAGCATATCTGTACGAGACCCTGCCATGAAGGATTATGCGGAGCTTGCGAAATTCGAATTCCTGCCCGATGCTACTGTGGTCAAGTTCAGAAGGACATTCTATGCTGTGACCGAGGAGATGAGGAGGTGAGCAGCCTATCACATAATGTCGATGACGGATCTACCGCCGTCGAACACTGGACGGGGCTTTTTGAATGCGGCAACTCATGCGAACGAGATTTCGACTGCGGAAAACATCGTTGCGAAAAGTTATGCCACCAGCAAGACGCTATGCCAGCTCACTGTCCCCGGTCTCCGGACGTAGTCTTCAACTGCCCTTGCGGCAAGACTCCACTAGCCGAGATCTCAAATGCAGTACGACGATCTTGCACAGACCCGATACCTAATTGCTCGAAACCATGTGGGAAGATATTGCCATGTGGACATGAGTGCTTGCAGCTTTGTCACCGAGGGGAATGCCTCCCGTGTCTTCGGACGGTCTCTATTACTTGTCGCTGTGGACGTACAACGACATCAACAGTGTGTCACCAAGGCACTGAAGAATCCCCGCAATGTATGCGCGTCTGCCGCGTCTCACTGAATTGCGGCCGTCATGAATGTGGTGACCGATGCTGCCCGGGAGAACGCAAAGCGACCGAGCGGCAGGCAAGCCGCCGCAAGCTTCGTCCTTTACATTCAGCAACCCGACAATCCGATGATGGATTCGAAGCGGAACATATTTGCACTCGTGCTTGCGATCGACCGTTGAAATGCCGGAATCCGAACCATCGATGTCAAGAACTTTGTCACAAAGGCCCTTGTGGAACCTGTCGCGAAGCCATCTTCGACGAGGTTAGTTGCAACTGCGGTCGCACCGTTTTGCAGCCGCCTCTGCCTTGTGGAACAAAACCACCTCCGTGTCGATTCCCATGCGACCGACCGAAGTCTTGTGGTCACCCGCAGGTCGCCCACAATTGCCACCTTGACGAAGAGAATTGTCCTAAATGTCCTTTTCTAACGACGAAGCCCTGCTTATGTGGAAAGAATACGCTCAAGAACCAGCCATGCTGGCTTAACGAAGTTAGGTGCGGCGAAATATGTGGCAGAAGACTCAAATGTGGAGCACATACGTGCCAGAAACAATGTCATCGATCAGGTGAATGCGAAGAACCATGTCGACAGCTTTGCGGAAAAGAACTGGCCACATGTGGACATGCTTGTCTAGCTACATGCCACTCACCGTTCCCTTGTAAGGAAGACAAACCGTGTCAACACAAGATCTTCGTTACTTGTGAATGTCAGCGCATCAAGCAGGAGGCGAAATGCAATGCCTCAAGGACTAGCGAAGGCAATATGAAGAAGTCACTCAAGTGCGACGATGAATGTGCGCGCTTGGAGCGAAACCGTAAGCTCGCTTTGGCGCTCAACATCGAGTCCGCAACGCATCACGATGACCACGTCCCCTATTCAGCAGAGACACTCAACAAGTATCAGGAATACTCTCCTTGGGCAGCTGTACAGGAAAAGGAGTTTCGAGTGTTTGCTGCTGACCCTCTTGGAAAGCGGTTGCGATTCAAACCAATGCCCTCACATCAGCGGGCCTTCCTACACTCTCTTGCAGAGGATTTTGGTTTCGATTCAGAAAGCATGGACCCTGAACCTCACCGTCATGTAGCCATTTTCAAGACCCCACGATTCGTGATGGCGCCGATGAAGACATTGGCCGAATGCATACGTATTCGTCACGTTCAACGAGCTACCGCTGCTCCGACGACAGGTCATACTGTCACTCAGCAAGCGCGAGCGAAAGCGAACAATGCTGGTGACCCATACAATGCATTCTTGCTTACGAATACTCGCTTTGGCCTCACAATCGAAGAAGTCAGCTCTGGCGTCAAGGCCGCCATTCCCAACTCTGCAATCCAATTAGAGACTCACTTTTTACCTAGCGAGGAAGTCGCTCTCAGGCCGCCACTTGTTACCCGTGCCAACATCCCAGATCGCGACCTTCAGGCTATCCTCGAATCACTCAAACCCGACCTTGAACAGTCTTTCGCCGTCAATAAATTTGGCAAGCTCCAGCTCTGCCGCCTTGACTTTTCCCTCAACGTTCTTCGGAAGGAATCGGATAGTGGACTTGGTGCTGGCTGGAGTCAGGTTGCAGCAAAAGGTGCTGCCCCGAGGAGAGTCGAAAGAAATGCTCCGGTTGGTAGCAAAGGTGGATTTGCCGTCTTGAGTTTGAGTAGCATGAAGAAGAAAAAGGAGAAAGAGAGGGAGAGCGAAGTGGCGGATGATTGGGAAACAGCGGAGTTGATTGAGGAGGAGAGGGAGAAAGGATTGAGTGGTGTCAGCAGCGGGGATGAAGGGGCTGTCGATCAACAGATTGATGATTCTATGCAAGCTCCTGCCGGGGATCTTGGTACATTGTCGAATGATGTACCTGCCGATGAAGCTGGGATCGACTACCTGCCGACTCGGACATCAGGGTTGGGAAGATGGGCTGATCTTGATGACGAGTAGATCAAGCAGATGCTGAAGATGACATAACATAAATAATCTGGTCTTAGAAATCAGCTAATAAAATAGAGAGTAGTTATTAGGTACTCGTTACTCTCTCCTTTACAACATCTGCTCTTGTGACAACTTAAGTCAAATACGCCTCGTCGATAGTGGTCCTACTTTACTCCTTAGCCCTGGTCACCAAACCTTGGTCCCAAGTTTTGGCCACGTGATTATGAAGTACTCGGGCCTATATAATTATCAAGATACAGTGATCTTGCTGCTTCTAATAGAACTAGCGTCAATGAAGCATTTATCTGCACGACCTGCTACTTTTCTAGATGCAATGCGGGACGTAGAAAGGGAACAAATAACATATCAATTTGTGTATGTAGCAGGCTATTTGTTAAATTACTTTCCGCACTTCGTGTCAAACCTTCTCAACTTGTTCTGTAACGGTAGCATTCTGAGGCTTCTCATGGGCTGACTCTCCCAAAGCGGACTCCTCTACCTTGATAGTAGCCTGTTCATGCTCGCCCGCTTCTACGTAGTCCACTTCTCCGAATATCTTGTCCATTCTCTCGAGTGAGATACCTTTTGTTTCTGGAAGGATGAATATGACGGAGACCTGATGTAAACGTTAGTACGAAGGAAATCATACGGTGGAATAGATTCAAACTTACCAAAGCAACGACATTGAGACTAAATAGAAGCCAGTAACTCTTACCACCAACTTCGCTATTGAATCTTGGCCACGGTTGGGTTAAAGCAATTAGACAAATAGTTTGGCCGAGCAACGATATACCGAAAGCCTTATCCCGGACATGTTGTGGGAAGATTTCAGAGGCAATTGCGGGTGGAATTGGCCCGTTCGACCAACAGTATGTGAGTCCGACGATGAAGAGCATGGCAACTTCCACCACTGCAGCGGCCTTATTCTTGTTGGTAGGGAATGATGTCGTGAGAGATCCAAGAATGAGAAGTGCCAGTGACTGGATGCTAAATCCGGCAATCAATAATGCTCTGCGGCCGAATCGGTCGACCGAAAATGTATTGACAAGGACGATGAACAGCTGGAGTACTGCTTGAATCCCATTGATGGCGAGAGCTTGGCTTCCGCTATCCCAGCCCAAAGATTGGTAGATCAGTGTCGCATACATGGTGACTGCGGCAATACCACCGAACTGTTGCAAAGCCATCGCGTAAAATCCGTAGCACACACGCTTCCGTAAAGCAGGAGTCTTCAGCAGGCCCATGTATCCCGGATCGAAGCGTCGTCGGAACTCCCGAGAGGCAACCAGCTCGTGAAATTCGGCACGCACGTATTCGTCATCAGGAGACCCAGACCTGATCTTGGCAAGGACGGTCAATGCTCTTTCTGGTTCCTCGGGATGCTTCTCTAGCAGCCATCGTGGGCTCTCCGGGTACCAGAATGAGACAACCACGAACATCAGGCCGATGGGGATTTGAATGACGTTCGATACCCTCCAGGCGATATTGTAAGGTGACTTGTGGAAGGACATGCCGTAGCCTGCCCAGAACGCGATGAGGGTCCCGAGCTGGTATCCAAATTGGGAGACTGTGCCTACGAAAGAACCACGCAGTTTTCGAGGAGAGCATTCTGCGACGTAGAGATTGGAGGCGATGTAGACGCATCCGAATCCGAGACCCCTGACATTGATAAGTGCGAGCTGGCAGGATGTTTGAGCGATGCTTACGTCATAAGGCGACCGAGAATAAGTACTCCATATGTGTTTGGCACAACTTGGACGACTCTTCGCCATGTAAGTGATTGACCTGGAATGCAGTGTGTGATATTTAACTTACACTCCAATGCACATGAAGATTATAGAAATGCGAAGAGCCCACAATCGACCGAGCATGCTAGCGAGAGTTCCTCCAATGAACAATTGAGCAAGACCAGTAGATGCCCAAGGAATCGTGGCAATCACGCCGCTCCTCGTAGAGTCGACGTTATAATAATGAATGAATTCCTTGTCCGCCAAGATGACAGTCATGATTCCGGCGTCATATCCGTTGAAGCATGT
Source organism: Hysterium pulicare CBS 123377 (assembly GCA_000467715.1). Taxonomy (NCBI): domain Eukaryota; kingdom Fungi; phylum Ascomycota; class Dothideomycetes; order Hysteriales; family Hysteriaceae; genus Hysterium; species Hysterium pulicare. The sequence continues at coordinate 57,563 of AJFK01000096.1, forward strand.
CGAGAAGACCATGCCATATAGGAGTAGTGCCGCATAGCGGTCTTCTGGAGGTAGAAACTTGTGAAGAAGTCCCATGGCGGTGGCAGAGAAGCTTGAAAAGAGGCTTTGAAGGGAAGAGTCTGCTTGCCTGTCATCTTGAGATCGGCGCGTGATGAAGGCTTCTTATGGTCGCTCTCTTGAGGCATGGGTTCCGTGGCTATCCCCGTGGGGATGGCTTTCGCAGATGGCGAAGTCCCGGTGGGAAATAGACAGTTATTGATGGACGGTAATTTTGTCGACTGAAGGTTAGCGACGGTGTTTGCTATGGATGGCTGCGAGCGATGGGTGGAGAGACGAAACGGACCACTACGTAAGCGGCAGCATTGCCGAGGTGCAAACCTTGGCTAATACGACGCCGAAAGGGCTGGCACATCTATCCCAGTCTCCCACCGTTGTTGATCATCTAAATCATCGATCATGTTCGCCGTACACCGTCGGCACGCCATGCGGCATTCGTCCTGTGTTCTCGGATTGAGCTTTCAACTGAAGATGATGATGTCCACGATTAAGTGCCGTTAAAGGACTTCTACTGCCAATAAGTCCTAGGCTTTCAGTACTTCAAGTCAAGTTCCTACAATCCGTTTACTTATTCTCCGGAAATCTTGCAGAACTAGAGGTCCAAAATGGCTAATCCTCAAACCACATTCAATTACACAATCTTTTCACCGAAATCATTTTGCGCTCGGAAACGAGATATTGTGTACAAACATACGCTCCCGTATCAATTGCAAGTTCTCAAGGACACCGGCCGATATGACGCCTTCAAACTCGAATGGAACCCCGTCTATAACGAAACACCGAATGTGTGGCCTGTGCCGAACCATTTGTTCTGGGATTCAGATGTAGCAAAATGGATCGAAGGATCATGTTATTTCCTCCAAGAACGCAATGATGCGGAATTGAGAGGTGCGGTTGATGAGCTCGTAGACATGATTCAAGGCGCCCAACAACCAGATGGCTACATTAATATTCATTTTACCGTGGTAGAGCCAAACAAGCGATGGAGCAATCTTCGAGACCTACATGAACTGTATGGAGTGTTCCCTAACATTGCATCCTGCTCTCCCTTCTAATTTATTGGAACAGATACAATGCCGGACACCTTATCGAAGCGGCACTAGCTCATGAAGCACTAACTCACAATGGCAAGCTCCTTCGACCACTTCTTAAATATGTAGATCTCCTTTGTGATGTTTTCGGTCCCAGCCAAGGCCAGAAACATGGTTATCCAGGCCATCCAGAGATCGAATTAGCATTACTGCGGCTTCATCAGATGACTCAAAATCCGAAGCATCTTGCCCTTGCAAAATTCTTTATAGACGAGCGAGGAAATCCGAAAGGGGAGAATGGACGTCATTATTATGAGGTTGAAGCAGAGAGCAGAGGGGAAAGTCCATTCGAGAGACCCGTGTACTACCCAAAACCGCGAAGCTACTGGTATGCTTTACCGTACTAGCCTTTAAACTGCATCCGCTAACTTTATGGCAGGTATCAACAAGCTCAAGCCCTGATTGTTGATCAGGAGAGTATAGAGGGTCACTCGGTTAGGGCGATGTACTTGCTCACTGCGGTGGCTGATCTCACACGTCTCACGCGGGAAAGAAAGCCTAAAGTCTATGCGGAGGCTTTGCATAGACTTTGGAGCAATATGGTGAATAAGAAGATGTATTTGACCGGCGGCATTGGAGCTATGGAGCAGTGGGAGGGGTTTGGAATCGACTACTTCCTTCCCCAAGGCTCGGATGAAGGTGGCTGCTATGCAGAGACTTGCGCGTCAATCGGCGTGATGATGCTTGCTGAACGCCTGCTGCAAGTGTGTATAATCCAACTCCGCACTTTATCAAGGATTTGCTAAGTCATGCTCCAGATCGATCTCAACGGCCAATATGCTGATATCATGGAACTTTGCTTCTACAACGCAGTGTTGACTGGCATGTCATGTGATGGAAAAGCTTTCACTTATGTGAATCAACTTGCATCTACGGACAAGAACCCGTCGAAACGCGAGGAGTGGTTTACTTGTGCGTGCTGTCCGCCCAATGTCACCCGGCTGCTGGGTAGTATTGGAGGCTACCTTTGGTCCTCGGACACTGATGAGAGTAAGAATGAGGCCGCCATCAACATTCATATGTTCGGCTCTGCAACCTTGCGTATCCCTACCAAAGCAGGTAACATTCAGGTGTCACAAGAGTCGAATTGGCCATGGGAAGGCAAAATTCGGTTCTCGGTGCAAAGCCCTGAAGGTTTCAATACGACTATCAGGCTCCGTATTCCAAGCTTTGCCTCGGATTGGAAGGTACATAATTCCACTGTAGAAAACGTTTCTCCTTTGCTGATTAGAGAGACAGATGACGCCCACACCGCCTGATACCGGAGTCGTTGCGGGTTACCTTACGCTGGATTCTCGATACTTGAAGGAGTCGCCTGAGTTTTGCCTTGACATTCCAATGGAAGCTAGATTTCTTTCCCCTCACCCATATGCCAATCAGAATATTGTAGCGCTTGCCCGAGGACCAATCGTGTACTGCGTCGAAGACGTTGACAATGAGTGGGTTGAAGATCACTATAAGGTACGGCTATAACTTTCCGAACAATCATGCTTTCTGGTTGATGGCTGACATCCGTTCCGCAGTCTTTGATTTTCAATCCGCCAAAAGGATTATCTTCAATCTCCGAAGAATCTATCACAGATCCGAAGACGAGCGAGCAATATGTTCGACTAATCGCACACGATGCTGCTTCAACTATGTCGGTCAAGTGTTCGTCCATGGCTGGACCAGCCAGCGGTAGAGACCGAGGAAATGGGCCCCATGTGAACGGGGATAGTCAAGCAAGTTCTAGACACATTTCAGAGCTTGTTTTCATTCCATATTACTTCCGCGCCAATAGAGGTGGACGGGGACATATGAGAGTTGGGCTCCGGAAACCTTAAGAATAGACATATCTTCGTGTAGACTTATAAACCTTCTTTCTCGACTGAGCGTAGCCACAGAAAAAATACGTGAACTATGTTGCTTAGGCTCACGGGAACGGAAGCACTTTGATGAGTGATGTGGACACCAATCCAGCTGTGCAAAAAGATGGGAACGGGGTTAAAAAGGCGCTAGCAGAGGTTCGAATAAATGAATCAAGTCTTCATTTAAGCCAAGTACATCTATGCATGGTGTCTCTTTAGCTAGGCAAGGTCACGTGCAAGCTACCAGGGCTTCCCCGCAGAAAACTGTACGTCGGTCCGTCTCAACCTTACAACCTTCATCAGCTCTATCAACACCTGTGGATACCTGTACGACTTTAACTGCTCTGGCTGGACAGAATTTACAGTGCGCTATCTTGACCCCACAACGATGCCATCAATGCGGACGGATGGAGTGTCGAGATGACTCCAAGCTCACAATTCGAGCACAATGATCGGCCCAGGTATCCGTGTGATCAATGCGATCGCAGCTTTCAAAGACCTGAGCATTTGAAACGACACCAGCGAAAACATGAAGAGTCATGGCCTTTTGTATGCGACCTTTGTCAAAAGAGATTCTCCCGGAGGTAAGTCTTTCAAGTTTTGGTCAAATCTCAATGGAATCCTCAAGCTCCTGCATCATAAATCTCCACTCGTTTAAAGGACGGAGTCAACATCTTTTTTTTTTATGTTTTTTGAGATTCGCAATCACCATTTACGATATGTCAGGGCAGGTCAATTAACAGAATGATGAGTGTTTCGTCTCGAAGGTTCTTATGGGGTCGCTGACACTTTTTAGTGATATCCTTAATCGCCATGAGTTGATTCACAAGTATCCCGAGCATAACCCAAGTTCTGGCCAACCAGCACAGTTACCTCTCAACGGGAGAAGAGCATGCTCTGAGTGCGCGAAAGCCCGCGCCAGATGCTCGAAGACAAGAACATGCTCTCGCTGTGCCGCCAAGTCCCTTGTCTGTATCTATCCCTCTGGTCGCCGGCACAGGCACAAGCAAGCAGTTACACAGGCAATTAGCGGCATTGTCAACGAAAACTCCCCTTCTTACGGCTCAAATACCAGCAGCTCACCCCAAACCCAGGACACACACCCACACCAACCCAATCAGGGGCATACTGGTGAGCTATCTTTTTCCCGTTCAAATTCCACGCTGGTGAAGTCGTTTCCAGCTGTTCCAACCTCGCCTTTTTCCAGTCATTCGTGACAAATTACCTATACCACACCTTTTTTCGGATTTGTCTCAAGACACGAACTGGCTTTAAGTCTTTTTACGGAGACCAAATGGGTTATGCAGGCTGGTGATAAAGATCAAGAGAGGGGTGGCACCCTCAAAACACGAATTTTTCTGCCAATGACGTATCATAGTTATTTGCTAACTAAGTAATGTATTTCAGGCCCAACTACAGTACAAAATAGCCAATCATTGGACCACTTTAGCAATAATCAGAATTTCGGTGTTGACCAAATTATGGCAGGCTTTGGGACGATTAACTCCATGGAGGCAATGGTCCCATATCACAACAACACCAACTCCGTTTCTGGACCAAGAATGCCCAGCATTCCTCAAATAGGGCTTGTCGATATCCGTTCACCGTATATATCGCAGCCTTTTGACCAAACATTCGACGATCCAATCAACTGGTTACCGGGGAACTTCGAGACGGATATCGACTACACCTCAATTCTTGGTCTTGGAATAACAGCCCCTGGAACAATGTCTTTGGAGCAATATGACAATCCAGCGAGCTTGGATCCGCTACCCGCCCTACTCGGCGAAACGGCAGGCACGACTGGTATCTCACCCAGCACAACCACTCCAAGTCAAGATCAAGATCATCCATCGGATATGGATAACCTACAAGATGAGATATCTCCTCGATCTTACGCACCTCAATCGTTGCCGTGTACAGACAACCTGTCACCAGGCTCAATAAAGGGAGGTCTTTATGCAACTAGCACAGATGGTGCAAGGAAACCTTGCACGATGCGTCTAAAGGGGTCTAACATTACCGTATATGGTGCGCAGCCGTTATCAATGACAAAACGCAATGTAACTTCGGCCGATACACCGCAATGCGAATTTCCGGACCTGGTCCATATTGCGATCGAGGGGCTCATGGGCGATTTCATCTCGACGCACGCGTACGACGAGATTTACGAAAGCTTTAGGAGGCTCTGTCTTGGTTCTGACATGCTTTTTCGTCAATTTGGCAGTAGTGCATTCCCTTTGATTGGCCACCTAAACTATTTTTGCTACTTATACTTCGAACACGTCGACCCATTCCTCCCCATACTGCACCGGCCATCTATGGGCAGCAATGCATGTTGGCAGCTGGTTCTTTCCATTGCCGCGCTAGGTTGCCAATACACAGAAACGGAAGAGTTTTCGAGATGTGTTATTCCATTCCAAGAGTTCCTGCGCCGTGTAGTCTTCTGGGAGCTTGAAAGAAGTGGCATCAGTAGTCTTGAATTGCCAATGGTGCAAACCGCTGTATTGAGTCATGTGGGAATGCTCTATGGAGGTTCTTTCCGCCTGGCAAATCTAGCACGAGGCGATCATGATAAACTGGTGGACATGGTACGCCGAAACGGGTTCTTGGTCGCAAGTAAAGAACTGGGGGAATGCACGAACAGCACGCAGAATGTCGGGTGGCGATCGTGGCTGGAATCAGAAACAAGACTTCGAATTGGGTATTCTGTTTGGGTTAGTATCCCCCGAAAGCCAAAACAAGCTTCAAACTAACATCTTCGATAGCTTTTGGACACAATTCGATATTACCAGCTTGGATTAAAGCCTTCCATGTCATTAGCAAATGCACTTGCATCGCTTCCAAGCGACGCTCTTTGGAGAGCAGAAAGTGTCATCGAGTGGGTCAAGATGTTTGAGATTAGCCAAGGTAAGCATGGCATAACATTATTTTTTTTCGCTGACATGTCTAGCGAATCCGTCATTATTTTCTGCCGTTCAAAATATCTATCGAGAGGGGAAAGTCAAGCCCGACGTCGGAGAATTTAGTCGTATTTTGATACTCCATGGCATATACCGGGAAACCTGGGAAGTTGCAAATTACTTTCAACGGCCTCTGAGTCTCTGGCAACCATCTGGAGGCAGAACTGAGAGGACCCGATCAGATAAAGATGCTCCGATTCCGAGTGTTGGTGAAACGGTAGAACGTATTCCATGGCTTCCAGAGATAACCTCGTTCTCTAACTGGCGCAACGCAAGTTGCGATGCTATCGATGTATTGCACTGGGCTGCCAACAGTACCATTGCTTTACACAATGGCGCCGAGCACCATACAGTCCTTCATCTTCATCTGTCAAGGACCATACTTCTCGTACCGTACGCAAATATTCGAAAACTTGCGGTCTCCCTTGCATCAACGCCGCGACACAGGGGCATGGCGCAGAGCGGGATCGACGAAAACGTTGGCGAACTTGAGGACGACATCCTGAAATGGGCGCAGCGCGATGAACACAAGGCTCGTTTAGCTGCGTTGCATGCCGGTTGTTTCTTTTGGCACGTTCGTCGATATAGTGCCCGAGCCTTTTATGAACCTCTTGCCGTGTTTCTTGCTACACTTACGCTTTGGGCTTACAGCTCATACACCTCACTAGCGCCACGCGATTTATCGCAACAACACATGACACGAAGTGCTTCCCCTGCATCAAGCTGCTCATCTACATCTGCTGACGATGCGGAGCCTAATTTCATTTGGCTGGATAGGCCTAATGATGACGAGATGGTGCAACTATTTGTACGTTCCGGCCATCCAAGCCATATGCGAGCATGCATCTCTGGGGTGGGAAACATATGCTCACCGCGAGGCCCGCGAAGGATATTAAAAGAAGGTCGGAAGGTTCTGAGGAGGCTGAGTCTTGTTTGGGGCGGCGCACTCGAATACCTGGAGGTTCTAGAGGGCTTAGGAAAGGTCATGGCGGATCGAAACACAAAGAGAAATAACATGGCGGATCCGGCATCGAACTAAGACTTGCTTGGACGCGTTCTGTGCTCGAAACACACGGGAAGCATAATGAGTGCAATAGTCTGTTGGATTTAGGCTCCGCCTTTCCCAGGCACTCAACAATATTATTTACTGCAGATGCAACTTTCGACCTCTACAAAGGGCTGGATACTCGTCTAGAACCACTTTCACCACGCGCAATGGTGTAAGCGGACAGCAGAAACAGCCATTACCGCCTTGCGCGCAGCCTAGAAAGCCACGACTATTACATCCAAAGCTGAACGGGCGGCCATCTAGCATTTGAATGGCTTCCTCTGTAGCTATAAGGGAGCACATTCCGGCAACTGGCCAAAGTCTCGCAGCAATGAAGCCCGAGATCTAGGTCTACCTCTTTGCCTTATGGCCGCTAGACGACAAGCTGATTCGAACTCTGCTAAGACTCAAATGCAAGGATCCATTCACATGCACACTGACTTCAGTCCTGGGTTTCGGTGGCCAAGCGGGGTCGATTTGCAGAAGTTGAGCCTGGGTTTGGGGAACTGAATCCACCAACCAAGGACCCTGGCCGCCGGATTGCAAAGTGGGCGGGCGAATCATTCAGTCCCCAGTCCACGCCCCCGCAAAGTGGCCATCGTCGGCAAGGCTCCCCGCACAACATGCTGGCCGAGCTACACCTTAGACCCGGCTGCTGCTGATGCAGGGTCGGGTCCATGGCGACAAGCAGAAAAGCTGCAACGGCAAATACCCATTATCCACATCGACCCTCATTAACCTGCTACCCTGCAAAATGTTAGCAGCAACGTGCTCTTTGTTGATTGTTTCGGACATACTACTCGTATACGAACAATACCCAGTTTTTAGCCCACCGGAGCAACACGTCGACGTTTGCTTCAACCGTCGATAAAATGATACTCCTTCCTTCTAGTAGCATTTTCAGTCACGCAACAAAACGGCCATCGACCAGCTTGGAACGACCTACGCATCGCAATGAGACGTTTCATTTTTGCCGCGCTCTTTTTAACAGGGGCTGTTGCTACACCTCTCGCTCCTCGAACGACCCAAGCGGCCACAGTCGATCTTGATGTCAATCGTGGAGCCCCCAAGCATCTCGCATCAGGTTTCATCTATGGCATCCCCGATACCGAGAATCAAGTTCCAGATCATTGGTACACCGACATGGGCTTCAACTATGCCCGAGCTGGTGGAGCTCAACTTGATGCCCCTGCAAGAGGATGGATATATGGCTTGACCGAGTATAAAGGTCGGCTACAGTCAACTCTATCCAACTACCGTACTACCCGCAAATACGGCGGGAACTTTATCCTTCTACCGCATGACGTCTGGGGCACTGACCATGCCAATTCATCGACCCTATGGCCTGGAGACAACGGTCAGTGGGCCGATTACGATAAATTCATCAAACGACTCATGTCGGATTTGAAGGCCAACGATGCCCTCGACGGGCTTGTCTGGGACATTTGGAATGAGCCCGATATCAGTATTTTCTGGCCACGGTCGGCTCAACAGTGGGTAGATTTGTACATCAGAACTCACAAGCTACTGAGGTAAGACAGTGAGGTTTTCTGTATATTCCTTTGCAAGGATCATCGTTTTCTAATTGATCTCCAGATCTGATAGCGCTTTCAACATGGTCGAGATATCAGGTCCGACACTAGCCAATCGTCCATTGCCATCGAATACCTGGTGGACCACCTGGCTCGAACAAGTTGCTGGAAATCGCACAGTGCCAGACCAATATGCCTACCATCTCGAAGGTGCCACCGATGATCCGGACAACGATCTTCAGAACAGCAACGCATCATTGTCATCTCTGCTCACGACATACAAATTACCAAATCGGCTCATCAATATCAATGAGTACGGAAACCCGTATGAACAAGTACCTTGCGGTGCGGCTTGGTACATCTCTCGTTTTGAACGATACGATGCTGTTGGCCTACGTGGTAATTGGCGATCCGGAACCGAATTGCATGATCTTTTCGCAGACCTACTCACCAAGAAGCATGATCCAGCAGACTATACGGCGACCGATTATGCTCCTGCACCCGAGTATCCTGTGTACAAGTATTATAACCGGAATATGACCGGACACCGAGTCCAGACAACCGGCACGGCCGACCGCCTATTCGATGTATATGCCACCGTTGAAGGTGGATCGGTACGAATACTGGCGGGGACTCGTATCACAGTTGGTACCTGGGCTATAACCGTTAACAAGATGAGCGCTGTGGGACTGCCGACTTCAGGGAGTGTATCCATTACTACATATGGATTCAAGGGCACGAACGTCTTCCAGATTGCGGGTCCTCCTACTTTAGTCAATGTCGTTTCACATACATATAGTGATGACTCTCTTACATTTCCTATTTATCAGACCGATAACAGCACCGCTTGGGCCTTTGAGTTCACCGCATCAAAAGCGAAATAGCACACTTCACACTTTTATGTACATAATTTGGGATTAGAGCATGCCCGCACTATAGCTTTGTAAATAAATCAGCCGCTGGAATACTGAATCTCAACCGGTTCTCTTGCGATAACGTCGTTTTGTGGAGAACAAATAGATACGTGATACATCTTGTCATCCGAATTAGGTGTAACATTTCTTCGATCCTTTAATGTAGACTCCGGCTAGGTTCTCGCCGTACGGCACTGCAAGCGCAATTCCATCTAACCCAACTCCGAATGGTGTAAAAGGCTAGGGATATAATAAGCATTCAACGTATTATTACCTCCGCCGAATGTGATGGCAAAAGGCCTAGAATTATACCACGTATTCTATCCCTCTCAATAATTTCTTCAAGCTTCATAGAGGTGAGTAGAAGCAGCTTAAATGTATCAAAAACTGCGATACCCGTTTCCAACTTTGAGCACATGACCCATTATGTAATGCACGCTTCCCGCATTCGGTCAAGATTTCTTGGCTCCTCCGAACCCGAACAACGACGACGCGATGCAGGCATCATGTCTTCTCCTTCTCCATGATCTTTCTCAGCTCCGCGCATTTCTCCTCGTTGGGTTCATTGGAAGTTTGCGTCCGGCATCTCTGATGACTTTAGCCCCTTCCGACGAGACCACAGCCCCTGACGCGCCCAGGCCGGCTAGGTCCAAGAATGGATGTAACACTTGCAGGTGCTAGCCATATTCCCATCGTGAGATCGAGTACTCCTAACTCTAGACGTAGGCGTCGCAAAGTCAGATGTAACGAACGGAGGCCGAGATGCTCTCATTGTGAAAGGTTGAACCTGGATTGTACCTGGGAGAGGGCCGCAGTCTCGAAGAGTACCAGCTCTTCTGGACGCATCCAACTTCGGACGGACCAGCTCATGCAGAACCCGCCACCTCTTCAATTCGGGAATTTTGGCACCACTCCATTCAGCGGGTTTTTCGCTTCACCTGGACCACCATGGGATCAGACCATGCTCGTTCCGGCAGCAGACTCATGGTCGGACTTTGAAATAGAAGCTCCACTACCGCCAGAACTCTTGCCTCAGTCGATGGGCGGGACCTGGCATTCCCCTACTCTGATAGACGATACGCCCTCCATGAATACCTCAACGACGGTTATAAGTGGCGCATATAATCGATATCGGGAAGACGGCCTGCCAACAGCCTCTTCAAATTCGCCCTTTTCTCCTGAGGGATCTGCCAATTCTGTGGACAATGATTATCTTATCAGCACCTTTTTGCAAATGCTCATGCCTCCAATTCTGGCACCGGTCGAGATTGGACCGAAATGGGCATCGGCAAGAGCTTTCTTTGCGGCCATGTCTTCAGAGTCCGCTTTGGTCCGGCTGGCTATCATGGCATTCTCGGCCTTTCAATTACAAAGAACTCATTCCGGAATACAAGTTGACTACAGAACGCTATACAACAATGCATCAAGGGAGCTTCACACCGTCCTTGGTCCAGGCAACGTGACCAGCAACGCTCCCCAAAAAGAACTGAAGTACACTCTGGCTGCGATATTCTTGTTGACATATACTGATGTAAGCCGCAATATTATGTCTCTGTCTATGCACCATACCCTCAACCCTCAACGAATGGCAGACACGTTAGTACTCCAGGTGGATGCTCTTACTCTGAGACAAGCGACTCAACATCTGTCATTGAGCTCAGATCGCTTCGTATACCTAATCTGCTCGATATGGATTGATGTGCTGATTATGATCCAGCTACTTACCGAGAAGCTCCCGCAAGCTCATGCCAACCTGAAAGAAGCATACCATCTTATACAAAAAGCTGGAAAAGATTCTTTCACCGCCGGTGGTGCGTTTACGTTGATCTTGTTGTACTCAGTGCTTACATGTTTCTAGAAAGGCGGTTGATTTCATGGATACGGCTACTCGATGCCAGAGCGGTTTCTACTGCGGGCGGAGAGGGGCTTTTCCTTACAGACGGTGACGATGACGTTTTTGCTTCATCACCGGCACCCGCTGAAGCAACTGAGTCCGAAACTTTGGATATCGAAATTGAAGAGATTCTTTTTGATGTTCTCTATCACCCGGGCATTATTTTTTACCAGAAGGTCCAGTCATTTGTTGGTCGCGTTACCAAGATCGACCCATGGCACCGAGCAAGAGGCACGGTGCAAGACGAGACAGAGGTTATGGCCATTGCAGCACGAATATCGCTGGACCTCCACACTTTATACCGGCAAAGGCCAGCCCTGATGGATCATGCAGTTGCGGGAAACCTTACTGAAAAGCATCTGGCTAAGAATTTGGCGCAGGCAACAACCCGAAGTTTCAGAACTTATCTCGCGAATTACTATGCATGCTTCTTACACCTTCACAGAGTCGCATACAAGCAGTATCCGAGGACCAAAGACGTTACGAATGCCATGACAAACATCAAACGCCTCGCGCATCGCTTGGACAGTACCGATGAGTCATTACCGGTTAATCTCTTATGGCCGTTGTTGATGTGGGGATGTGAGGAGGAGAGTTTTGAAGATCGAAAGTGGATATTGGACGCTATCAGAAGGCTCGAAGCTATCGCCACAAATGCTAGTGCTACAGCAGATCTGCTTGAAGAAGTTCAAAGGAGACAGGACGACACGAAGCAGAGAGTGGATGTCCGTGCAGTGTCGCAGGATTACCACAGCTCGCACTTCGCCATACTTTAACTTCCCCTGAGAGAATCCCGTATTCGGATTAGTGGTCCAGCTCTCGCGTCAGCGAAACTGCTTCAACCTCCTTCCCGACGCCCAAATCTACATCGCGCACGGATCCTTCAGTCACACGAACAGCTTTGCACGGACATATATATCGTCTTGCTGGAGTCTAGAATCTATTCCCTCGTACTTATAACGCCGCAAATCAACCTGGGAAATCAATCAAAGCTTTTGCTCGATGGCGTCCAAACAAGAGACCTGGTTCAACACCCACTTCCTCTTCTCCTCACTCGCGTATTTTGGATACGGCTTTCTGCAGTCCGCGCTAGTTTCTGGATATCCAAGCTTCTTCGCGACTACCCATTTGGTGCCATTGATACCAGATTTCCCGAATCCCCATTCTGCCACAGCAAGCTGTATTTGCAATGCTTGCGCTTCCTTTATCCTCCCGGACTGGTAGAGATTGTAGAGCTCGACGCATGTTTTTGGAAAGAGGTTTGCGACTCCAGTGATGCACCCAGTTCCACCAACAGATAATGCTGGGATAAGCCAATCACTCTGGCCAGCTAGCGCGCAGAAGTCTGACATCTTGAAGGCTGCAGCGATTCTTGCAACCTTGGCAATTCCACCACATGTGAGTTTCACTCCAACGATATTCTTGTGTCGGCCTAAGATGTCCAGCATCTCCGAGTTCACCTCGAGTCCAGCAACGACACCGGGAAAATTATAGATTACAACAGGTATGGGGCTCGCATCTGCCAGCTCCTCAAAGAAAGCGACGATCGCTGCTTGATCCATAGCGAAGTGGAAATAGCTGGGAACGAGAACAAGGGCAGCATTTGCGCCGGCGTCTTTTGCCTCGATGGTCTGATCTATCACGTCTCGTGTGCATCCAGCGCTGCATCCGAGCATGATTGGAAGGTTCCCGCGACCCAATCTTTGGGCTGTCTTTCGTAGTTTCTGGACGAGCTGTGTCTTTTCGGCCGATGTCAAGGTTGCAGCTTCTCCGTTTGTACCGGCAAGCGTGACTAGAAGAAGTGTTAGCGATCATCTAGTAGTCCAGAGAGATGACGCCTACTGCCATGGAGCCCAGAGGATACCAGGAATTCAAAGTGCTGCTCCTGAACCTCCCAGTCTATGTCCTGCCGCGCATCGTCCTTGAAGAATGTCAACGAGGGAACATGGATACCGCCGGGGAAAGCCATGGCGGTGGAACTGGTGCCGTTTGAGAAGTTGCTGGATTCGTTGGAAGGCATCTTGATGAAAGCAGTCACTGGAGAATAGTTAGGCGAAGACAGCGATGGAAGGACCAGCTTCTATATGAAAGCTATCGTAAAGGTACTGCTCAGCCCCACGCACGTCGCATATTCCAACGCGGGATGTTCCCCCGGCATCATGAAGCGATGAATTGAAGCAATACCCGACTGGCGCGTGGCAATAATCAAGACTGGACCGGAAAGAGATTCCTGAAGATTTGACGCTCGCTATTTAGCGTAGTCGATTATAGATAGTTTTCGCATTCGGCTGAAGTGGTGTCATGGTACACTCGCAGTTCGCTATAGACGGAATGCTCAGGTCAGGTTTTCGCACCGAGGCAATGTTGAGCCGGAATATTCTTTGGCTTGAAGACGTAGACTGCAGGACAAATGCATCCAGATGAGTTGCGCTGCTTCCAGGGCCTTTTGGAAATTCTGGCACAGCAGAGACAGGTGAGCAATTCTCTGCCTAGGTATTCCATAGGGCGAGTGTTCTGTCCAGCACTTAACCTCAAGCATCAATGAAGCGTCGAGGCGAAATGCTACTCCGAGCCGACTAAACCCCCCTTATGTCGGCAGTACTAACACCAATCCGGCGTCGCGACGAATGTCGACAGCATCCAGGTTTCCCCGCGCTTTCTCCTGCACCACCCACAACCCCAATCTCCTCGGGTTGCCCGCATGGAGTACCCCAGGCCTTCTCTCGTATGTTCTTTCACTCCACCTGCGCCTTCGGTTCATATAGCGTTACCGACGCGACGGTTTCTGGGGAACTCGAATCATGCGTCCCATGCTCGGTTAGGCTTCCGGACCTCAGCATCAGCAAGCTATTAAAGGACTTCGGAAGCCCTGCAAAACATCGTGAAAATCATCCAGGAGTCTAATCTCATCTTGCACAGCCAATTTACATCTGCACCAATCAACATGGGCGGTTTCGGACGCGCACCGGAGGATAGGCCTACGCCGCCAGAAGTCGTATGCTTCCTTCCATCATGCACTCTGCGTCTACTGTCTAACCATATTCATAGTATAATTGGAGGGTATATGCCTCTGCTATCATTATTTCAATGGGCGTCCTCGCATATGGCTACGACTCGGCCTTCATCGGCACCACAATTGCGAGTACCGCTTTCAAGAAGGACTTTGGTATCTCTAAAATGAGCAAAGCTGAACAGAATAATGTCACGAGCAACCTGACCAGTATATGTACGCATTACTACCCTACCACCTTCCTGGAGCAATGCTGACTTTCTTCTTTTGTAAGATTCTGCTGGCGGGTTCTTCGGTGCCTTTTTTATGTTCTTTTCCCTCGAGTTGCTCGGCCGCAGGATGACCGTCATTATTTCGGATGCTATATTCATTGTTGGAGCGTAAGTAGCAGCACCCTTTGGCTTGTCAAAAGCAATTGTTGCTCACTTTGTCCTCTAGGATTCTTTGCACAGTCCCTAAGCACCAGCTTGGATTGATCTACGCTGGACGTCTCCTGACTGGACTTGGCATTGGAGGCATTGCTGCCGTGGCGCCTATCTACATCGCGGAGATTTCGCCACCTGCCATTCGAGGTCGTCTTACGGGATTGTAACTGATATTCTCAACTTGACCTGTTTCCCAATGCTAATATGGTGGCAGCTTTGAATCTTTCTACCAAGTCGGTGCAGTGATAGGATTGTCAGTGGAATAATCTGATAATGTAGAACCTAGATGCTAACCACAAGCAGCTGGATTAACTATGGCATTGTTCATAACATCGACAAAACCAAATCCGTTGCATGGAAGATTCCAAGTATGTCTACACTTACCCCAAGCCTGAATGACGGACTAATTCCATGTCAGTGGGCGTTCAACTTATTCCAGCCGGCCTTCTTGCGCTCATGATCCCCATTCTTAAAGAATCCCCTGTATGGCTTCTTAAGAAAGGCAGAGATGAGGAGGCATACAAAGTGTATAGCTACATCCGAACTTTACCGATTGACCATGAGTACATTGCCCAAGACGTTGCTTTTATCAAAACTCAAATCAACCGAGAACGCGCTGTCACCACTGGCGGCAACCCAACCTTCTCCGCCTTTTTGAAAGGTGCTAGCAAGGAAGCTTTGATGAAAGGAATGAGGAACCGATTTGCACTTGTCTTCATTATGTTCATGTGGCAAGCTTGGTCTGGTGCTGCTGCCATCAACTACTGTTCGTGCTCCTCTTCCTCTGACATCCAACCCTATCATCCTCCTTATTAATTCCACCTAGATTCGCCTACAATCTTCACATCCATTGGTCTCACCGACGTCACCTTTTGGACCGGCGTCTACGGACTCATCAAAGCCGCCGGCTCCATCATCTTCTATGCCTACTTCATTGACACGTTCGGCCGCAAATGGCCCTGGATCACCTCTTCCATCGCCTGCGCCCTTTGCCAATACTACCTCGCCGCCTATATCGCCATCGGTAATCCTAAGACTGGTGTCCCACAATCTTCATCCACCATCGCCGGCGGAAAAGCCGCAACCGCCGCTATTATGATCTTTGGTGCGACGTGGTCTTTCGGAGCGAACGGCCTCCCCTGGATTATCTCCGCCGAAATCTTCCCCAGCTCGCTGCGTTCCATCTCGGGTCCCTGGGCAGGTATGAGTGTTTGGCTTTGGACATTTGTGGTCACGAAAGCGCTGCCGAGCATGTACACCAGTATGGGATACGGAGTGTATATCTTCTTTGCTACATGTCTCATCTGCGCGAGCGTGTATGCCTTCTTCTTCATTCATGATACGAAGGGTTTGCGCATGGATCAGATGGATGATATCTTTGGATTCACGAGGACGGTGGCGCGGGTTACGGGGAAGACAGAGAAGGAATTGGAACTGGAGGTCGAGACGCAAGGGAAGATGGGTGTGAGGCACCAGGAGGAGGCTGTTTGAAGTTCCTGCGTCGGCTGCTTGGGAAATGAGGATATTGATGTTATTGTAAATATTGGAAAGGAGTTCACGGTTGAATAGGCTATGGAGTTGCATATCGGCCGCTAAACAATATATCAGATTATTCGTCCTTGAGAGAATAACCTCCGTGTTTAGGCCAGGCATTACGAACACCTTGCCCGGTCAACATACGCATGAGAGATGATGCTAACAAGGAAGCAAATGCCTGGCTGTAAGATGGATCGGAGGTGATGCCTAGAAGCGATTGGAAGAAGCCGGATGTACCTAGTTTTTGGAGAACAGCTCAGATTTGTAACGTATCAGAAAATTGTCTTAACCATCCCAAAGCTCTAGATCTAGACAGCTCTTATCAACGGCGATTGTCTCGGAGAAGGAGAGATGGATTTGGCAGAAGTCACTTTCACATGCGTCCACTGCTAATAAGTAGGAACTCTCGTGACGTCATTAGATTTTTGAAGATAAGATAAGGCGAATGGTAATCTATGTATATTGCGACCACCTGCGGCGAAAGTGATGTATACAATCCAGCCAGCTGCGGCGGTTTCCAAGGTTCAGATCAGTCAAGCCGAATGCTGACCTGCGAGTTACGAAATGCTCCCAGTTCGCTTATCGCCGCCCCTACCTCTTCTTAACCCAACCACCTGCACAATTTCAGTCCAGAAGCCGACAGGCTCTGAGATAAACGACGCTTCGTACGCATCAACGATGGGTGCCTCCCAAACAAGGTCCAACTCGTAGGAACGCACGAACTTGGTACGATGAATCAATTTCCAGCCGACGAAGAGGATAGGCGCTACGAGAACCATGGTGTAGTACGTGAAAAAGGAGGTTATGTTCCATGGAAGGAAGGATGAGTAGCCGTAGCACATGACAACGCAGAACATGAAAATAAGACCGATCCAAGCGCAATACGGTTGGAAATATCCGGTGTAGGGGAGCGATTTCCGGTCGAGGCCTTGCACGTGGCAGGCGCGGTAGAAGCAGAGATAGGTGGTTGTCATGACAATGTAGTCGATGATGCCGCCGGCAGTGATGATGTTCACGAGCCATGTCAGGACTTGAGAGGAGCCATTGGACAGCTGGAGGAAGGAAAGGAGCGGGAAGAGCATCACGATGCAGAAGCAGTAGACGGGGACGCCGTTCTTAGTACATTTCCTCAGGAATTTAGGAGCTCGGCCTTCGAGGGCAAGGCCGTACAGACTTCGTGTCGCGCAATAGGTGTACGTGTTACCGGCAGAGAAGATACTAGTCACCATGAGGGCGTTGACAATATGTGGCAGGACAGAAACGCCTAGGTTGCTCATTGCGATGACGTATGGGGACGCAGCGGCTGTTCCACCACCTCCTTTATCACCCTTGAGAATGCCGACAAGAGTAGGGTCGTTATAAGCAATGACGATACCGACGCAGAGCGCACCGCCAATGAAAAAGATGCCGAAACGGAGGTAGACGGTTTTGAAGGCGTTCTTGATATAGATCCGCGGTCGCTTGGCTTCAGCAGCAACCATGGATATATACTCGGGCCCGACGACGGTGAACGATGCAGACCAAAGAGCAGCCAGGAAACCTTCAAAGCGGCCCAGGCTGCCCGTCGTAATGTGCTCTGCGAATGCGCCGGGTTTGTTCCAGTAGCGGAAACCATAGGCGTCGTGTTGGGGGTTTCCACCAACCATGGTGATGAATGTAAAGGAGAACAGAATGGCAATCAAGATGACCTTACCACCAGAAAGCCAGAATTCTGCTTCACCGTATGCCTTGACGGCGAGTACGTTTAGGAGACTATGGAGAGAGTTTAGCATTGGACACTTTTGGGGAGGAGATATCGCGTGAGGATAGTTGCTTGGGGAGGAGTGTTGCTTGGGAAGGAGTGTTGCTTTGGAGCCAGTCCAGTCGCTGGAGGCAGTGTGAAGAGTCGCTTTAGGCCAAGGAAAATAGTCTCACGCATAAAGAACGATGCAGGCGGCGCAAACGGCAGCAGTCGGGATGTCATCTCTCCAGTAGGACAGCACAAGATTGAGAGCGGTGATTTCGAAAGGGATCAACAAGGCCTCGTAGAAGAAGAAGTTCCAGCCTGCCATGAAACCGAAGGCATCGTCAACCCACTTACCAGCCATGCGGATGAAGCCTATCTCGGATGTTACTACAAGGGTTTTGGTTTGGGGCAAGTGGATAAATACCACCGCTAACTGGCATGAAAGTTGCCATTTCAGCCATGCCATTGTTGACCATGGCGAGCACGCAGCTGTAGAGGGTGTAGGCGAGAAAGAGGCTGCCGGGACCGCCATTGGCAAGGCCGGAGCCAATGCTCACGAACAGAGCAGTACCAATCGAACCACCAATGGCAATGAGCTGAATCTGACGGTTTCCGAGCCGACGCTGGAGATGGTCGGCATTGTCAGACACGTGACCAATCTGTATATCGGCGTTGTTTGGGCGGGTCTGGTCGTGGAAACCGCCGTAGCGGTCAGGGGATTCTTCTTTGCCCATGTTCGGAATCGACGAGGAAAAAGAGAAGAAGGTGGAAGAGCAAGGGAAGAGATTGGTACATGGGGGACGAAGGGCCTCCCTAAATGCGCGTGGAGGAGAGAAAGAATTGCGGTGCAAGGGGGCTAAGGACATGATGGCTGGGCTCACGTGTGCGGCTGTCCTGGCTGTGACGACGGGAAATGCAGCCGGGGCGAGCTTACCTACTAGCTGCGAGAATTTGCACGCGACTCGCCTTGGCAACACCCCCATCCGTCATTTGGCGGGGCCCACGCCAGCTTTCTCGCCCTCTCCGCCTCCAGCAATTAGGTAAAATGCTGTATGCATATTACATACTCCATACATGCCGCTGCAATCCCTCTCGAATCCGAACAATGCTGCAAAGGGTACCAAGAACAGGTACGTCTCACGCCTTTGCACTATGCTTTAGATGCATTCGTCCTGCCAGCAAAACCCTCCGTCGACAGCAGTAGTGCTATAAACTCCTACTAACAACTAACCTTCTCAGGTAGTTGGATCCATCTTCCCGCGCTCCATCCTTCTCTCCCGCTGTAAAGGATTCTGCTACTAACCATCTGACTATGCCTCGATTTTCCACACTGGAGGAAATCAAGCGCACACATGGTTGCTGGAATCCATGTCTGAATTCTCCATCACTTACAGAAGATGATGCTAGCTGCCACTTTTACAACCATATATCGCCAATCCAGTTCTACTGCTTGCTGCCTGTCATCCGGGAATCCTTCCTTGGCCTGTACCTTGCAGCGGCTCTGATCAAAGCCGACTTTCGCAAACGTCCGAAAGCGTGTACGCTACTCCATCCATGCCGCTGACGAGAGATCTCAAGTCGTAAGTGGAGGCGACTCTGGTGCCCGCCGCTTGCGGAAAGATCTCCCAGGATTCCAACGCCTTGGGATCGGGTTCACGGATCGTGTCGCTCCACGTATTGGCCTCAGGCGTGGTCCGACTCCTCTCCGGGTAATTCGTATTGGCAGGATATGTACTCATATTTCGCAGAAGACCTCGTTTCAGAGTCTACCTGGCCAACTTCAATTCGGCTCAGACGATATTAGGTATGCGCTTTTGGTGGCTACTTGTAAGGTATTCCGCGGACCCAGGAGAGGAGACGTCTTATCCAGCGTGCAGAAGAGGGTCGCAAAGTTGCCGTCTTCGTTGAAAGCTCACGTCCATCACCCTCGACTCTGGAAGCTGGGACTTCGTTTTTGCCCTGGGCATAGGTCCAGAGTAGAGATCGCATTTTGTTGTATGCGAAGATCGACAGCATTACCTGCCTGCACATCGTTCGGCCCTATTGTACGCTTGTTTTTGATACAGCTTTGACGAGCTCAGATAAGTCATCCCTTATACAGATATCTCACCTACCATCCTGAAACTGGCTGACAGCGACCGAAATGAAATTGAAGATTTACCCGTTCCTCCAGAAGCGAAAGATCTTTCTGCATCTAAGCGGACTGAGCACATCAATGTAAAACACTAGAAGACCCACCGAGCCTCGCCTTCCCCGCTTGCGAGCTAGGATACGTCAGGGAGTCAGAGGGGCCCAATAGGTAGATGTCTAGAGAGGAGATGAGGACTACCGATGTACCCTCACAAACTGCAGAAGTCAAAAGCGGCCGAGCTTCACGTACCAAAGGCACTAGGGCCTTTGGACATGAGAGCGAAAGACAAGTGAGAAGCAGTGTGCCAATCATTTGAACGGCTTATGTGCTCAATACGTACACATTTTACCGGTTGTTGTAGGAGGCTTCTGTAATGACTGAGATGAGTATACCAGACTCAGTGATACGACTCGGTTGATTCCATTTCTGTACATTGGCACCGGGTCTCCTCAGCCGATGCTCCCCCCAAAAAATATCTTGTAATATGGTCGCCATTCCACCATCTCCACGCGAAAGCACGGTCGTCGAACCAAGCATTGATCAAGCTTCCGATAAGCTCACACGAACAAAGATTGGCGCAGCCTCAGAATGGGTCTGAGAGCCAATCTAATATGCCTTTCGACATGAGGATACTCGATGCGCAGTCAATTAGCAAAGCAGATGAATGTCCTTTAGGTTCAGCTACATCTGCGGACAGGTGTTTCCAAAGGTTAGGTAGCACACCTTTTCGGGTGTTGGTCTAGGCCGATGAAGCTTGGTCCATTCCCAATCGAGCAGTCATGACCTCAACCTTCAGACGTTACACCACTTCGCCTGCACAACATCAGTACACCAAGTATTCATCCCCATGCTGCACATCAGACTATCCCGAATTCTCCGCATTCCGAACCCCGAATTCTCGCATGCGTCGCATATGCCACCTCGCTAACTGGCCAATTGTAATGGGCACAAGACTTCCATGGAGCCTGAAGCTATATGACATGCATCTTCGCCAAAAAACATATGCGGACAGCCAATATCCTGCTGAGCTTCCGTGAGGGCTTAAGCACACCCATTGTTGTGCTCGGATCCCCAGGGTTAAACCGTTGCTGGATTTTAGCTCAAAATGCCTTTACTTGTGCTCTTCAAGATGACCTGAATCCGACCGCGTTTCAATCTTTTTCGATTCAGCCTTACCTGCAGAGACGGTATAGAATCTCTGCAGGCATCCTGCACCAGTCTCGTCCTCTTTTCTATGACCTTTGAAAATAGCTACTAGTATGGCTTCACAATCAAATATTGACCTGGTCGAAGCAGTCACCCTATTTCTCGCGGCTCTTTTCGTTTTTGCCTCCTTCAAGGTAACATGCAGAAAAACTGAGTTTGAAGTAATGCTGACTTTCGCAGCTGATCTACGTAGCTCTCACAGCTCCAACCCGCCATCTCCCCGGACCTTGGTACACGCGCTTCACCCATCTCCGTCTTAAACGCGCCGTAGTTACTGGTCAAAGGAGTTTCTATATTGACAATCTTCACAAGAAATATGGCTCTATCGTACGACTTTCGCCCTTTGAAGTAGCCATTGCCGACGTCCAAAGCTTCAAGGAAATTCACAAGGTCGGATCTAGATATCTAAAGAGCGGATGGTATCAGAGATTAGCCAACTTCCCAAAACCGGGTGTCTTCACTATGATTGACCCTCGGGAGCATGGGCCTAGGAGAAAGTTACTTTCTCGCTCGTTCAGCAAGACCTACCTCATGGAACACTGGGAACCTGTCGTTCGAGAGAAGGCTGAGCTTTGCGTTTCAAGAGTCAAATCAGCTGCTCTGCATGACAAAGCGGATGTATACAATTGGTGGATGCTGCTGGCTTCGGATGTCAGTGCTCATCTTGCCTTCGGGGAATCTTTTCAAATGCTTGAAACCGGTCACGTAAGTTTATGATACCATGTCCTTATTCTCGATACGTTTCAAAAATATTTGCTAATGAACTTTACCACCTCTCAGGAGAATCAATTCATTCGAGTCCTCAAGAAGCTAACGATGGGCGCTGGGATCATGGTGGAGATGCCATTTCTGCGCATACTACGTTTCGTTCCTATCACCGCCGTACAAGAGATGTTCAACGCGAACGAATATATTATGAAGGGTGCGGATCGGGCGGTGCAATTTGCGAGATCTCGGTATGGCGAACGTAACATCTTTGCGAAAGTCATCGAGGACTCCGAGAAAGAAGGCGAAGGTCACATTGACGATATGGATGTGCGCATGGAAGCCATAAACGTCATTATCGCTGGAACCGATACCACCGGCGTCACCCTAACCTACTTGACCTGGGCGGTGCTTCAACGACCTGACCTGCAAAAAGCTCTGGAGGATGAGACGGCAACCTTAAGAGAGGGCTTCACCGAAGCCGACATCATGGCACTTCCCCTGCTCAATGCAGTTATTGAAGAGACTCTTAGACTATATGGTGCAGCTCCCAGCAGCCTTCCGAGGGTGGTACCTGAAGGCGGAGCAAAGTTGAGTGGGTATTTCATCCTAGAAGGCACCACTGTCAGTACGCAGGCGTATACTCTCCATCGTGACCCAAATATTTGGAGTCATCCCTTGACGTAAGTCTAATTGCCCGTCCACATCTCAGATACACTACTTATTGTAACTTCATAGCTTCAATCCATACCGATGGATATCAACCAAGGAGTTACCCGCTGAAGCCCTATCTTCCAATGCGAAAATCGCTTTCCATCCCTTTGGTGCTGGTGCTCGATCTTGCATTGGCATTCACTTGGCTCGGATGGAGCTCCGATATGCAGTAGCCTTTCTTTTCAGGGATTGCAAAGGCATCAAATTGTGCACGTCGACGACACCTGAGAGTATGGAGTTTGAGAATTTCTTTTTGATTGCTCCGAAGAGCCATAAGTGCGAGATTACTTTGATGTAATAGTTCCTGTGTCTAAGTAAAGCACATGTTGCTGCTATGTTACGGTAAAGCGTTTTCTAGTAGATCATACATTATGACGGGCTTCTGTGTTAGCAGCTAAAGCCATTCCACCATTTCTAGTTCTAGAATAATATGCCCAACCGCGGTGGATGTCATTGTTCATGGTATTGAGGACGTTCGTAGCCTTACGAGTCTAGATATATTGTATCCTATAAGCTACTTCTAGAATAATCTCAAACTTGGCAACTTACTTTAACGCATGACCCTCCCTTGTGAATTAAGTATACATTCAACTAACTCAATTTGTGCAAACCTGTCCTGTCTGGGCCATAATAGTGCTTCGTCTCTCTCCACTATATATGC
The DNA here is from genome assembly GCA_000467715.1 of Hysterium pulicare CBS 123377. Lineage (NCBI taxonomy): Eukaryota > Fungi > Ascomycota > Dothideomycetes > Hysteriales > Hysteriaceae > Hysterium > Hysterium pulicare. Next base: position 81,023 of record AJFK01000096.1, read on the forward strand.
TAAGCAAAGAGAGCAATACATTCAATGATTCAGATGGACTCAACCTGAAGGGGCTCACGCTTCCGAATATTCTTCACGCCAGCAACCTTTCTCATCCATTCTTCCATGTCGACATCATCATCTGTCCCGCGCTTACCCTTCTCGACGCAGTTTATTGTGTCTGTCATAGCAACCAGGGCGCCTTTGTTGTTAATACAGACGTTGTTTTTGATAAACCAGGAACCTAAAGAGATAAATTAGTAACACATTCTCGCTCACAGCGGCGGTACAAATTGCAAAAAACTTACCAAGTGAGAAGTAAGCTAGCGATTCTAGAGGTACGTTAACAACCCTTCCCAAAAGAAATCAACCTCTTCCGACTTACCAGCACTTTTGTAGGCGGTGTTTTCTTTCGCCATTTTCATGCATCCTTTCCACTCATAACACTTCGGCCTCTTTGGGTCCTCGGAATGACCAGTCGCAGGGAGGTGGGTTAACTAATGAGTAAGTGAGCGTGAAGAAAATGCTGGGACGTCAAAGCAACTTACCTCATGTAGCATGACTTGGTCAGGAAGAGCATATCTATCAATTTCCCGGTTTTCGGACCAAATATCCGTGAGCTTACGCGTCACATCGCCGGTCGTCTTTATTTGGTCGAGTTGGATATCGCTCACATCATAAATCTTCTTCTTCTCGACTTCCTCAATGTACCAAGGGCAAATTGTTATCGCAGTCGCTTTTTTGAAGCCCTTGGAAAAGTCGCTATAGTCGTTCAAAACATATTGGGTGTACATTTTTGTGCCACTTTGGCTCATTGTTGATTTCTTGTTGCAGTCTTTATATGTGGAGTCGGCATAACCTTTGACCTCGGTATCGTACCACTCGTCTTTACCACTGTTTTTGTTTTTCCTCTTTTCGAATCGTCCGAGACCACAATATACCATCTATGGAATTTCATTAGCGGCTATGCTGAATCCTATTCCGGAAGGCTACTCACAAAATCCTCTTTATCGGAAATCGTGAAGAGGTATGAACCATCTTCATCTTTGCCGGGAGGCATTCCCTTGCTCTGCCGATCAAGTTTAGAAGTAACAGCTTCAAGATAACCTGAAAGCACTTAGTATCTGGATGATAATGGATTGATCAGGGGTGACAGATTTCGCCGCACTACACGGCACTCCGTCGATGCCTCATGGGGTGAGTCGGCGTCCGGGTGGTCCACCTATACTCAGCATAAAAACAAATGAAGTGGAAAAAAAACAATTCTAGTTGAATAGAAGAAGGAATTTCTGAAAGTGCGAGGTGTGTAACCCATTGAATCACATCTTACCCTTTGGTGATTTGTCTTCCACTGTCGCCACTAAATTATTCTCTCCATTAAACATATACTTGGCCAACTGGACAACATTAGCCTCCCGTGGATTTGCATTGATGGCTGCAACTCCGTCATCAGCGAGGCTGAAAGCGCTATCAATGGCCTTCGTCACCCACGCCTTGCCTATATACAATTAGTACAGGCAGTGATTATCTTTGGACAAAGTCCACCTACCGTCGCATGAGTTATGTAGAAAATAGCTATTGACAGGCACTATAAGTGCTGTAGATAGCAGTACAGTGACGCCCAAAATAGAAGTGCGGAACATTTTAGAGGTTATGCGTGAAGTTTGAATTCGAATTTGAAAAGTGTTAATAGGCAATGGAAACGGTAGATTGATCAAATGAGTTACAGGTTCTGAACTGAAAAGTCCTATGTGCGGAAGGTCTCAAGGGTTTTATCTCTTTCCAATGTAACTCCATTGGGAGTCTGACGTGGTTCGCAAATACGTGAAGCGAAGATGACCTTAACCATCGACTCCATGTGTCCTCAAAAGGTTCCTTGTGGATTTTCTCACAATCCAACTGCCTACGGATTCAGTTGTTTCTCAAATGTTACTCAAGATCTGTTCGCTCCTCATGATTTCCCAACCCACTGGCCTGCGCGTGTTGGGTTGCAACGTTCCTACTCGTATTTGATCTGAGATAATCCACCAACCTGCCGAGCCTCTTTCCAACACGAGGATCCTGCGCTAGACCTACAAAATAACCCCGACTTATTCTCATCCAATCACTTACCTAGAAGTATTCATTACACCACGATACCAAACGATCTGGCAAAGGCTATCTTCACTGGTTCCTTCAAGGTCTTTCACGTCCCCTCCTTCGGAGCCACCAGGAGCGGAAACTTGAAAGCCAAATGTTGCATTCTCTCCCAACGCGGGATTCTAGTTTCCACGGGGCTACCCACGTAGACTGTACAATTGAGATTTCGAAGTAGATGGAACGCAGGAATCATTCTGTGGAACGAAGGCTTCAGTATCCCCTGAGTTAGGACCGAGGATTTGAACTACGTGAACCGAGATTTCATCTCCTATGTTTTAGACATCCTCTGGGTCATATTTACACTTGTCACTTCCCAACTGAACCCACTGAGTACGATCCTCGAGAGTATCCTATATCTAGCCCAAAATCTCCCCTTATGATCAGTAGATTACACAGCATTTTCGACATTACTAGTGAAGGAAAAAGCGAATCATGAAAAACTCTTTGTCAATTCTAACGGCACTAGTGTTAGCCAGTGCTTCTTTCGGTTCGTCCCTCCCTGGAAATAAAAGACGTGAAAATGACCAAACTCTCGGGGAGTTTGGTCGTAATATTGAGGCTCGTGATTTTAAGAACAAGTAAGTAGAACACTGGATATATGAGATATGTTTCTAATAGGCCATAGCTATGAGAAATCGGTCTGTCCGGAACTCAAAGAGAACGGAAAGCAGCAAAAGTGCTCCAAATGCGGAGGAGACAGTTTGTTTGCTGGTATTTGTGACGAGGTTACCGCGATAGGCTGGCAAACTAAGAATTGTCCCAAAAAGCCCGACGCTAAGAATGATGATGATAGAGCTTGTGGTGCTTATTGTACCTGCGAGTCCGAGAGTAAAAAGCCTCCACATGGGCCATCCGTATCGGGCGATAGCAACAAATATTCAAAGCAAAGTAAGAAGTCTTGCGGATGATCTGAAGAGCACGTCCTGACTCGATACCAGTATGTCCCGATCTTGTTGATAAAGATGCGCTTCTTAGTTGTCAAGCATGCGGGGGAGATGGCGACTATTCTGGCTACTGTAGCAAGCGCGTACTGTTGGGCCAGCAGATCAACACTGATACTAAGGTGAGTGACTAATACGCCTCTCAATTCTGTACACAACGCTGAGCCTGCTAGAAATGTCCCAAGGGCGGTTGTGGAGCTTACTGTAAATGCGATCCCAACCTGAAGACGGATGATGAGAAGCATCTTCTTGCCGTCGCTATACTGGCTGGAAAGAAACCGAAGAAAGGGGATAAGCCCCCTGGCCCGTTAGTACTTGAAGAACACAGTGATTTATCGAAGCTTACATCACTGCAGCGGTGCGATTAACATCGACATCGATACTGACCCAAATCCTCCTCCCCCAATTACGTTACCATTTCCTTCAACGCCCAAAGGCTTTCCAGATCCTCCAAAAGATGCCCCAAAGCCTCGAAAGAAGTGCAAGAAGGAGACTAAGCAAAAGTGCTCTGAATGTGGCGGCAAGAATGGTTGGTGCTACTCGGGGGAGTACCAGGGCTGCCCTTGCAAGAACGATAAATGTCCCAAGGACAAAGACCAGCCCAAGTGTGAAGATAACCAGTGTGACGGAAAATGGAATAAGGGCAAGAGTGATTGGCAGTGTTCGGTTGTAAGTCCTAGGCTCCAGTCAATGATCATGAACTCGCAATTGACTATTTCGAAGGGAACTAACAAGAGCTGCTCTTGCAAGTACACGTGTCCAGACAAGATTGAAGTAAGCTCACGATATGCTTCACATATATTCGTGGGAAGGTTACGACTGACTGGTTTGCAGGAGCAGCCTCTGTGCTCCAGCAAAGATTGTAATGGCGGTAGTGACCTAAAATGCGCAAAGGTATGTTGCTTCCGCTCTTTCAACCTATTTGGTTATCTAACATAAGGTGTTCGCAGAAAAAATCGAAATGGACAGACTGTCAATGTGTACCACAAATAACAACTGGCAGCCGTTATCAGGTATATGATGCCCAGACGAACGATGATGGTGTAGATTGGAACAACTAGAGCGTTGACAGTATCCAAAACGCTGGCGTAGGACGCGCTTTCTGGTTGGGGTTTGTCACGCGTAAGATTATGCGATTCGCAGGTATTTTAGAGTATCACCGATCCATTCTTTTAATTTAAGTTCAGATTTTGGTAGGCTAAGGTTGTTGAAGCTGCCGCACGGGACGAGGGATTAGGTTTTTAAGGCCAATACATCAGGAATGAACCAAAAATTTAAGCGTAAAAGAAGTGCTCGCCGTTCAATGATAAAAAATCTTCCCGGGTGAAAGGACAACCAGACAAATACTAAATGCGCAGTCTGAGTAAATGCAGCCAACACAAATTTTTGATAAGCAGACAAACAAGATCTTGAGCTGGTGAGGGGCCCGCCGCTCAACATCACGTAGCTTTCCTTTTAAAAGAGCATCCTCTAGCTAGCCACATGGCTCAAGGCTTAGGTCGCGGGACGGACCGCCGTCTCCTAGCGTGCAGCACAGCCACGTTTCAAGCCATGTTTCAGCACCAAAATCCTATGGGACTCACACAGGAACTTGACAATAACCCATCCTTTTAAGCTTTTCTATACGCCTGCATCATTCCCCTGCCTCCGATCTTCCAAAATCTCGTTAAATCATCTACGCGATTACAACATGACGAGTAAAACTCGAGTGAAGAAGAGAGCCGTCATTCGCTACTTCCTCTTCTTCCCCATCTTCTTCCCTATTGATATGTACCAGCGATACAAGGAACATCGCAACCGTCGAATTCCAATGGCCGTCGAAGAACCATCCCCTCTCCCAGAACAGCGCCCGCGGAGGTTGACATAGGTAGTTTCACCTTTTGATACTGCACAAAAGAAACGCCAAAAGCCAACTTCGAACCAGGAACAGTCGGTTTTATTCTCCAAACTGCCAGTTGAGATCCGTAGATTGATCTACATGGAGGCTTTACAAGATTCTGGAGGCCCCTGCCATGTGTTTCCGACACCTAGTCGTTGCTCCTACACAGGATGCCAGATGTCGTGCGAAAGTCAGGACCACAACGCATGCTGGCGTGCCCTTCGGGAAAGCAGGGAGCACAGCCAAATGCTGTTGGATTCATCCAGTTATCGCAAGGACATTCAATTAAATTTGCTCCGCACATGCCGACGAGTGTAAGGCGCCACCATCATCGTTGTTGACATTATCTAACAGATGGTAAATTAGCTACTTCGAAGGCGTCGACCTACTTTACTCGGAGAATACTTTCTCAATCCATGATGGTTTCTGCTTTAAACTTTTTGTTCCCTCAGTCCTACCACACCGTTTCAATTTGATCAGGATTCTATCGATGAACTGGAGATTCCTCGCACCTCCATTTAATCGCAACACGCTCCTGCTCCTTGGAATACAAATACATGACTGTTCGCCTGCCATCGCATAGCCGATATGCCATCACTCCACACCCTTAGATGGGACCTTGACATGTCTCTACCATTTCGACAACCCGTCGATCGCGAGTTTGATGGCGACGAGGAGAAGAAGACTCTTGAGCCTCTGCAACTCATCACAAAGCCTATCTCTCACGAAGTCGTTGTACATTGGCCAGAGCGAGCCTTTGGTCCAATTGATGAGAGTCAATTCTCTTTCAAGTTAGTAAGGGGGACTCTATATGAGGAGGAGACCTGGAGCCCCGGGGTACTTCACAACCAGGCCATCGAAAGCGGCATCCCTTGATCAAGGTAAAGCTCCGATTCCGGCTATAAGATCGACCACAATGGTATCATAAGAATCGACCGGCTCTAATGAAGTTGGACTTGTGGACTTTGGAGACGTGTTAGCTGCGAATGGATCACTGTGGGGACCGTAAGTACTAACCAAGCTCATAATGTAATGCCGATGCGAGAAGTACGAATGTAAGAAGGGAGGGCTTACTGGTCTCAAGAAAACTGCTAAACTAGTCGTTAGGTCAATGGAATAAAGACGAGAAGGCGTGTACAAGCTGCATTCGGTTTTAGGTTTAGAGTCAATGAATGCATATCTTCTTGCATTTCATCGATGGTCGGCTGAGCCCCGTAAGGACGACGGTGATGAGTTCGAACAAGTTCCATCCATTCTTGTGTAGCTGAGCGCATGGGATACCAGTTTTCAGGATATTCGGACACGTGTTTGGCTGTGTCAATGAGAAATGCAGCGGCTACCAATACTAAGCCGTCGAATGAAAAGGCGCCGACGAGTTATTTTTGATGCGCCATCAACACTACTTGCCCACAACTTTGGCGGCTTCCAGAAATTCTTTCATAGGGAGGATCCTACGCGAACAATCCTCGGCCATCTGTTAACGCACTCAAAGGTACCTGATTCTTCTCTCCCCTACATCGCATCTACCATGCATAGCTCAGGAAGGCGCATATGAAGAAGGAATGTTTCAAGATTCGTGGTGATTTCCCACATTTGCTCATTTGTGATCAATTTACCTTTCAACGGAGGATTTCCGCGAGTATTTCGTACAGCTACAAAACAACCGTGAAGGAAGGGAGAAGTGCGGGCAAGGCCTATCATCTCATCATCTCATTGCCTCCGGGGCTGACAAGGTAGTCCCAATCGGCAAAGTTAGTCTTCTTGTCGGCGTCGGACCTGACTGCCCTGAAAATAACTAGCAGCCAGTGCAATCGCATAGTTAGATAATTCATACTGCTCGATGGAGACAAAGCAGAATCGTATTGAACGTGAGCGCGGTGAGGTCACCGTGCAGGTTGGGGGCCAAACCACAGCTACCCCACTTTCAGACGGCCAGACGAGAATGGCGTTAAGAATGGCGTTGAGAAGCTTGCGAGAGAATTTTCAAACAGAGCCTGCGAGAGGTTGGATCATCGTAAAGGGGGATTTTCCATGGAGCATTGATCAAAGATAGTCGCCAATAGTATTTTACTTACGATACACTCGGGCCGAGGAGAGTCGTATTGGGATAATCTTATCCCAATCCTACTCGGTAGCCGTGGGCTTGTGCGTTTAGCCCCTAAATATAGATTCCAAGCCCCGCAGAAGTCAACAAGTCACCTCGAATTGCAACCACGCGCGGAATGGACCGCTGCTAGTTCTCCCCTGACATTCACGTACCTAGGTAACGGTGATATAGTTACCTTAGTTCATTACACCCGAGCACGCCGGGACCTAAGGTTTAGACATGCTGTCAACAGCCCCTAATCAATGACCCGCTCCAGGGTATATAACACGTCTTGACTGCTACACTTGACGTATTCCTGGCAAAGCACCCATTTCGTCGCTCGTTAAAAGACAACCATTTCCACGACATCCACTCGTTTTTTTCGACCTCGGTATATTGCCCTTCATACACTTCCTTCGACGAAACAAGTATTAGCAGATCCATAATGAAATCCTTTAACACAGTCTCTTTACTTCTTTCGTTTACTCTGGCTCAAGCTTCACCACCACCAGCAGGCCCGTGGACAGCGGGGGCATATAATCCTTCCGTGGGCTGGGGAGGCGTGGGCATCAACGCGAACGGCGCCGCTCTATGGATTGGCAAGCCAACTACGGCATACTGTCCTTCTGATGTTGACGGTCTCGACTGTTCTATGTTTCCGGGCGACCAAACGGTGTTCATTGGCGGGAACGGGACGGTAAGCCTGGATGTAGCTGTGCCAGGCGGGCAGCAAGGTACGTAAAGCTTTGTTGGTTAACTTCTTTAACTCTGCTTCTCAACCGGAGCTGAAGAGGTGCACGGAAATAATCCCGAGAGACCCCATCTCACAACTAGCATAGTCTACGTAACCTCTACCGGCGCCCTCGGCTACACGCCACCGCATTCGACCTTTATGCCTAACGGCTCCGTAACGACAGGCTTTTTGCGGTTCCAAAGCATAGCCGGTGGTGCGCCTGTGCCAATCGATTTCGATAATCAGGGTTTTTTGGCTTGCCCTGCGGACTCCAACTCGACTGTCTACCAAGTCTTTGCGAGTGCACTCGCTACCAATAGCGATGGATGTGTTACGTTTCAGATGCGGACGTATTCGGCTGATGGAGTTAATGCTTGGGAGTATGAGTGAACTGGGATGTAACTAGCGAGACTCCCACAGACTACGCGGGATTGAGTGAGCAGAACAGTAAGCATGGCTTTGAATCATCTTGGAAGAACGTAAATTCAGAAATCATAACAACTCGATTTCTTGGGAAACGTAGATATTCCATACTTTTGACGGCACCTATGTCTGTGCCCTGATGCCGATAACCATAACAGTCAAAGTGATTCAGAAACGAGGATCGAACTTGGCTAGCCAATTCATAGAGCGCACACATCTACTTTTCTTGCATCTTCCAAAACCGTCTCAGACGCCTTCTGGCTAATCATAAAGGTCGACACCACGGGGAAGACGCCAGGGACTCTAGGGAAAGTGCTTGCATCCACAACTCTCAACCCGGACACGCCGCGAACCCTAAACCTCGAGTCAAGCACAGCCATTTGATCGTTATTAGCCCCGATAGCACAAGTAGATGTCGGGTGATGACCAAAAGTCTGGCCTGTGATCCAGTCTTCATCTGCCTGCCCACAGCTACCGCTCGCATCCGTCCCATTTGAGGGGCACGGAGGCTCAATGGCAGTGACAGGGCCTGTGGGAGCGGTAGTGGCTGCGTAAACCTTGCGCGCCCAGGCAATGGTATCCTTCATCGCGCCCATATCCGTTTCTTTCCCCTCCGCATACAAGTTGAAGTTGATTTCTGGCATATCCTGCGGATCGGCTGATCGCAATTTAACAGTTCCGGCCTTATTTTGTGGATGCATCTTGACCATAGAGATGCCATATGTACCGGCAGGGTCCATCCCTATATTCGGATTTGTCTGATTGCTTGGCCAGAAACCGCGGAACGCAAAGGGACCTTGAAAGACGAACATATCGCGCTCGTCGTAAGCTGCGTGTTTCGTCTTCAGCATCACGCATCCTCCTGCGTACCCGAAGTCGGTCACCTTGGTTTTGCCGACTATCGGCATCTCTTGGTTGTCCTGCATGTTACGGCCGACTCCAGGTGCGTTCACTAGAACGGGGATGTTGAACTGTTTGAGCTCGTCTTCTGGGCCGATTCCGCTGAGCATGAGCAGCTGGGGCGAGTTGAAGGTGCCACCGGAGATGATGACCTCTTTCCTTGCCGTGGCTCGCTTCAGAGCTGCTTTGGTTCCATTGGAGCTATAGCTGAACCTGGGGTCACCTCTATAGATGGACTGACCCTGGAGATACTCTATTCCCGTCGCTTGTGGTCGTGTTCCGCATCTCGTGGAGTTGCTGAACAAAACGCGTGTAGCAAGTGAGTTCATCGAGAGGGTCAGAGGGTACTTCCTGGAGTCGTTCAATGTGTCAAGAATGTAGTCTCTCGAGCTGAAACGCTGAAAGTCCGTTTTGGTATGTTGCGCGAGCCCGAAGATGCCTTGAGCCTGGTCTCTTTTGGCATCCAAGAAATTAGGATCGCTGTTGAGCATATCTACCAACTTGGCTGGATCTTTGCCGAATGTTGTTGCCACAGCCTGCATCACTCCCAGGGCTGGCTGTTGAATGCTGGTCATTTTCATCATGTTCGTCTGGAACCAACCCGTGAACCCATGGCCCGGTGTCGAGGTGTCGTTGAGGTAGTTGTTGTGTTCGATTTTAACGAATCTTTTTCGCATCTCGGAAGCCCTAGACGACTTGTATCAGTATCGATTACCATAGTGAGGGTTTGGAGATATCTACCTCCACGAATCATCGCCGGTAATGTTGGCAATATAGTTCCAATCGCTGTCTGGTGGCAAGAAAGTCACCATAGCATTGATCATGGAAGAGCCACCGAGCGTCGCTCCCCGCGGATAGTAGACACCGAGGAGTTGCGCTCCAGCCGGTGGATTGTCCTTGCCAACCCAGTATGAGCCATCGCGGAGCTTCCAGGTGAGATGATTATTCTTCATAGTGCGGTCATTATCCGAATAGTGCTTGACGAAGAAATCCCAGGTTATCGATGGAGGGTATTGCATGGTTTCGTCATTACTTTGGTCGCCTGCTTCGAGCAAAAGGACTGAATAATTAGCTCTGGCAAGATTGCTGGCTAGCGGGCCTCCGCCCGGACCGGAGCCCACAACAATATAGTCATACTCGTCAGCCGTGGCATTGAGAGCTGTAAAAATGGGCTTTGAAGATACACAAACGGAAAGAAGAAGGATGCTGAGGGGAACGACGTGGCTAAGCTGACCAATGGAGCCGAACATTGTTACAGACTTCCGGGTAGAACCAACTTCACACCTAAGGAAAGAATAGAAGAGAAGGAGAAAGATATAGATAGTTGCTCATTGTAGCACGAATGGTGCGATTTGAGATGTTAATTCAGCCGTGCCCATGACCATGCTGTCGGATCCAATATCTGCCACCTTGTCGCATGGTCGAGACTACGAAGAGAATATGGTGATCATATGGGTCTCGATTTGGAGGGAGATTACGGTGATATAGATAGATAGACTTGACTCCGCATTCTGTGTAGAGCAATCTCGTGGCACGTGGAGGGACCTACCCTTTAAATGTGCGTCCGCGTTGTTATTGATGGGAGAAGCGAGAATGCGGGGAAGCGAGATTCAGGGTTAACGAAGATCAGGGGAAGCGCGAAGATAATGATTAGATGCATCTTGGCAGTTGTTCAGATAGATTGAATTTACTAGATGCCACCAGCGTTGATGCATGTTGCTAGACCGGAAACATAAAGTGCAATCGCATTTGGCCCTTTGACTCGAAGATACTGCTATACGGCGGAACTGCCGCATTTCACTCCAAGGTAATATCTTGCTCAACCAAGCCCAGCTCATCTATCTCTTCGAGCGTTATTCCGTAAAAGTAGGCTAAGTAGCGTCGACCTTTCGTGTCTGCCTTCCAGAACATGTTGATGAAGGTTGATGCTACTTCAAGCTATGTGTAGTCACACTCAAGTTGTATATTAATTCGAGTATAGCTACCACAGAATACTGGCGCAATATGTGGCAAAGGCGAAGATAGTTCCCAAATCAAATAAAGGCGATGAAACTTTCCAAGGACAAAATATCTTCGAGGTGAGAACCCAGTCCTCTCAGCGAGTGCGGTAGATGCGGGGCTCCAGGCTAGTGTTTATGCGCGTTGTTGTACATTAGGCTGTCTAACGAACAGTTTCGCCTTATTTTATTCGCAACCTCTCCCTATTAACCTATCAACCTATAGGGCAAACATAACGTAAAATATCTCACGTTATAATTAAAAAGTAGTCTAAATAGTTTTATATTATAATTAAAGTTTA